>JANHGN010003381.1:1822-41138 GCA_024605025.1 Megaceryle maxima
TCAGCGTTCCCAGCCTCTCCCCACGGGCGCGGAGATCTTTTTTTCTTTCCCCCCCCCCCCCCCCCCCTTTGAATCCGAACAATGGAATCCTTTTATTCATCTCAGGATTGATTCATGGCACACAAATCTTAGCGCACGTCTGTAGGGATTCAGCATCTGACTAAACAGAAAACAATCTTTTATTTTTAAACCCATCAGGAACAACAATGCAGTGACAAAGTTTGAGATGGAGGAGTTAATGCGTTGGCTCTATTCTCACAGTAGCTGAAAATAAGAAGTAGGTAGAAAGGACATTGCTTCAGGAGTCTCTCAGGGTGCTGAGCTGAGACTCCCACTGCTGCTTTTTGCCCACAGCTATGGTGAAGATCAGTTGTTGGACTTGGGGACCTTCTTAATATCCAGATGAGTGCTTGGTGTTTTCCCTCCTTCATTTTCAGCCCCAAACTGACACGTGTCATCTTTTCTCTGGGGCAGATCTTTGTGGAGAAGCAAGTCAGCTCTGGTTTTGACCTTAAGAGTGAGGTTTGTGTCTGTGGGAAATGAAAGGGCTTGTGAGACCACGTTTGACACAATGATGGAGTGGAAAGATTTGGCATAAACTGCTGCACAGCTCAGAGCACATCTCCCTTGCAAGCAGTCCCCACCCAGCCACATGCCCCTGGTACCTACCCCTGGATGTTGGCTGCAGATGCATTTTGCTGTTGCAGATGTTCATCCCCTCAGCTCACCTCTGCTTCCACATGATCTGCAGTGTGCTCTGAAGGGTGCATCAACTCTCTCAGATGTGTTTCTCTCTGTTTCCCCACTGAGGGTGTCAATTTTCCATGATTCCTAAGTGCTGGTTTGTAGCTGGGACTCATTTTGGAGCAAAGCAGATAATTCCGTTTCTGAGGAACCCAGGTGTGAAGGCAGAGAGCAGAGCGTGCTCAGGCCGATGCCCTGCAGCACGTATGGCTGGGTGCAGATCAATTCTTGCTGCTTGGCTCGGGTAAGAAAAGCACTAGAAATGCCGTGGTGTTGTTCAGGCTTGGACTAGTCTTTGGTGGAAATTACTAAATGCTATTTTATCCAGAGCTTTGCAGCAGGAACAAAAGCAAACAGAAAGCAAGTGTCAAACTGATTTCCCTTCCTTTTAACCTGCATCCCAAGGTGAGGTTTGGGAAGGAAAAAAGCTAACCAGGCTGTTTTGTGAGACCCTTGGTGTGTATTTGGTGGCCTGCGTTGGTGCTGCCTGGCCATGTGCTCTGGGTACCACCATGTTCTGTGGTGAGCTGAAATTCAGTCTGTTCCTAATATCAGGTTTAAATCAATGTCAGTTAATTCTAATGTATGGGAGGGTCCATAGCACAGGCACCCTGCTGGTTTCTTTTTGTGTTGGTATCATCCAGCAAAGTGAGAGAACACGGAGGAGAAAATTGAAAACAAGGAGAAAAAGAAGGAAGGTACCAAGTACCTGCGGGGGTTGGGGGGAGGAAGGAAGTGATTGAGGGAAGAGGTAGTGAAAGGGGCCCAGCCTGTCCCTCAGAAACATGAACTCAATGAACATCTATCATAGAGTAATTTTGTGTAGAAATAATTACATAATCATGACCTTGTGATGAGCTATTGCAGAACTCACAGAGATTTTTCAAGGCCTGATGGTCCCTGAGCATGCAGAGACCTGTCAGCAGCAGAGAGGAAGGGCTTCCAAGAGTCCAGAGCCTGACATGGAAGAGGACGTGAGGAATAGTGACTTCCCTTGAGGGAGAAAAGGGGACATTGCCACTCTTATTTTTCCCACTCTCAAAGTCCAAGGCAAATACCGTTCTTGGTGGTAGTTGGTTCTGCTACAGGAGAGGCACCACCCTTGAGAAGAGCTGCCTCTTGATTCAGCTGACAGCTGAAATTATATTTAAGAGATACTCTCCAAAGGGTGCTCTGTGCAGTGCAGGGCACCTGCACGGTCACCTTACTCCTCTTTGTCCATTACTGGGTTGTCTGGAGGGACCATTTGGTTAGTTGATCTGATACCACTCGCAGTCAGAATTAGGGGAAACATGATAATGAGATCCAATTAATGAAGAACAAAAGGATGGAATATAATTAATACCAGTGAAGAAGGATTTAGGGAAAATGGGTCTTGTTAGACACCTTTTTTTTTTTTTTTTTTTTTGTCCTGAGTTTTCATAGAAGAAGGTATCTGGGTGAATGTGATAAGTGTCTAAGGGTTTTGTCCTAGAACAACATGACCCTAAAAAATATGGTAGTGATAAATAGATGAAAAACTTACTTCACATTTCAAAAAGCAGTTGCCAAAGAAAAGCCTCTGAGGCGGGAGGCTCTTTTGAAGGCCTGGTGCTATTCAGCGTTTTCATTTGATTTGCATCAAGCACGAGTTTAAACCTCCCTGAATTCACAGGTGATAGGCACATTAGAAGGATAGTAAATACTATCGAGAGTGGGAGAGTTGCATAGAGCTGTCTGGACTTTTTGCTCTCTTCAAATAAAATGTGTTTGCTTACATATTTCTTAATATATCATTCTACAAGGTAATACCAGGGGACAGGCATGGACTGCAGAGCATCCAGGCAAGGTGTGATCCTGTACCAAGATCTTACTGTGGTCTTGGGAGACACAAGCAGAAGCAGGGAAGATGAGATTACAAGCTGATTTTTACCTCTGTATGTACATCTGCACTAAAATAGTCTCCAGTTCTGCTGTGCATGTTCTCAAAAGGGCATTTAAAACCTGGGGAGGTCATTGAAAAGATTCAAGGGCAGGAAAAAAAAATGCCAAAGCACAGAGATCAGTCTGTTTAACTTGTCAAAAAAACTGAGAGATGACTTGATTATGCTGCAGAAAAGTCTTCATAGTGAGAACACAAAGCAGCCCTCATGGTGGGGAAGGGCATTAGAAAACCTGATGTGTGAAAGCTGAAACCAGATCAGCTTAAGTCACATGTCTAAATGTCAGGTAGGAAAGTGAACTGTACAGGCTGATGGCAGATTGTTCATCTCTCGATATCTTCAAATCCAGAGCGGACAGCTTTTCAGAAGATACTCTTTAGCCAAAGGTAAAGTGTTTGGCTAAACAGAGTCAGTGCCTGTCAAGGCAGAGAACTTGGCGAAGTGTCTGCCAGTCCCTTCTGGTTCTTGGCATCTACAAAGTGCTGTGTATCTTCATCCTGGATATTTGAGCAAAGGATTTCAGTTCCCAAGGTCATTCGGAAGCAGAATCTGCTCTTTAGCTGCATGTTGCATTGCAGGCTTGACTGGCTGCTTAACCTTTGCTGTTTACTGTTTAATTGGAAAAGGTGCAGGGAATAAATCTGGTGACATTGCAGAAAATATCGATGCTACTCTTCCTTGTTCCAGATACTGCTAACAATTGATTTAAGCCAAATGGTTTTGCCAGGACACACATAGGTGCATATCATTTACTTTCTTGTTGAAGCACAAGATTTCAGGTAAGGGAGGAGGCACAGCCCCCATGGCACTCTCCACGCTGACCAGAGAAGGTTGCTGGTAGGTGACTGTTGCTTGTGAAATGTTTTTCAGTCTGCAGATGAGCAGTGTGGCTTTGGACACGTTTCCTTTCTGCACCAACCCTTTCAAGGTGTGCAATTCCTGGTCTGCCCTTCTCCCGCCTGATGGGATTTAAACACTTTTTTTGTTAAATGCTAACTACAGGTAAAATATGACTGAAGGGTTTATGTGGGTAGTTTAGGAACCTGTATCACATTTCTGATGGCATCTGTGGTGCTTATGCTGGTCTCTTATCCTGTTTCAGTCTTGACTCTGGCCGAAGCAGTTTGAAAGCTTGCCTTTGCCAACACAGGTTAATTCTCCCCTTCTGTTTAAGGGAGACTTTGAGCAAAAAAGAAACTGGAGGAGAAAAAGGCCAGGGAAACCTTTCTCCAGAGTAAGGGGAGATGGTTTGTGAGATGCAGGAGTCATTGTGTATTTCTGTCTGGAAGGAGAGGGAGGAACGAAGGACTCTCATCAGCTATTCCCATCGTCTTGGTTTCCGGAGTTTCTCCATTATATATATAAAAAATAAGAATATCCATGTGTCACAGCTGTAAAAGCAATTAGGAGTACTAGAAAACCAACCACTCATAGAAAGCCAGCAGCACAAAGCTGTGCATGTGGTGCTCCTGCTGAACTTGCCCCGTGCCAGCTGAATCATCTCCGGTACAGTGCTCTGGTCCTGCCTGTCTTCCATGGTGCTGCCTTTCTTTGTCTTGGGCCCTCCTGCTTTATGTCACTAGCCTTGAATCAGGAGCTGGCGAACAGAAAACAGCAAGCACTGTAGGTTGCCCTAAAGCCTTGCTCTGTCCCAAGCCTCTCGTTTGTTGCCTAGTATGGTGCATAGTCTTCTAAGTATGACTGTCTCCAAGCATGTCTCATTAGACTGAGGAAATCAGAGATTTTCTTAAACAGATATTGCATAGTTAGGCAGAAGGGGCATTTTTAATTTGTTTCATACATCTCTGTTATTTACTGCTTTGCCGTGGTTGCCGACGAAGGCTCTCGTGAGGACTACGAGACGGCACAGAGGGGTGAGCGTTCTGAGCACGCACGGGCGAAGGAGGGATGGGCGCTGATGGATGTAGATGACTAAAAGATTCTTTGTGGAGGTGGATGCGAGACAAATTAAATGGACCATCAAGTCTGCCCACGAGGCTGTAGGATGCTCTCCTAAAGGATCCTGCAGCCCATCAGCTGTACAAGGCTTGTAGGAGGCACGTCAGAGGGAACTGTTCTGCAGCGGCTGGAGATAGAGGCAAGGCCGTTTCATGAGGCTTTGCTTTTATTGATGCCTATATTGTTATTCTTGCCCGAAGGTTTGGATTTTGAAAGCACATTAAAAATATGGTTTACGTCTGTGTAACTTCCTGATTTATACAATGTGCTTCGTACGTTGCTGTAGGCACACAATACAAACTGCAGTTACCGTTAACCCAGAGCACGCGTATCCCATCCTCGTAGCCCACAGGGACTCGCGTCCACGTGCTGCACCATATGTGAGGACAGCAGCTGGTACAGAGCCCGGGGCCAACATGTTTACCCAGCTGGAAACCTCATGATACCAGAGGAAAAGGGACTTTATAGGAGAACATTTGTCTTTCAGTGTAGGTATAATTTGAGAAGTAGCATGGAAGTGTTTCCGGTATCCTGCTGATTTTTTGATTATTTTTTTTTAGACATCCCTGTTCGCACCAAGACACTAAGTGTTTTAGGTGAAGCAGCTTGCTACAGAATTAACAATGTTCTGCGGGTCTTAGATGGGTTCTTACAGATATCCTCTTTTTTCCAAAATAGTTGGGAAAGATGTGATTTTTTTAAATTATTATTATTATTTTTAGGTTTGTTTTGGTTTGGGTTTTTTTTTTTTAGTATTTGGGGCTCTTGAGTTCTGTAGACTCAATAGCTTGGTCAGTTTTTCACCTGGGTGATACTCAAAAAGCTGTTGGGCTTCTGGGAGCATCTTGGGTCAGAGGTTTGTTGCCTGAATCCAGATTAACAGGCAGGCATCTTTGAAGGATTTAGATAATTCTGCTTTGTTCAGGAAACTTGTAGCAGCTGTGTTTCAGGATGAGTGCAGTATGTGGGATGAAATCTGGAGCTTCCTAACACCAGCTAAAGCAATTAATAGGAATGGTATTCATTACATATTCATTACATAACATGGTTTGTTCTGAGAAACAGTCTGCTAGAGATGGAGGATCAAAATAGCAGCTGTTAATTTCAGAGGGCTGAGCCTCTGAAGACTGCACCCAGGAGGAACCAGAACCTACTTAATTCCCTTTGCGCCATGGCTGAGGGCATGTGCAAAGGGGAATAGTCCTCTCCTGGGTTTTCCACTGCTGGCGTCTTCCAGGTGCTACCAGGGAAGGTTTTGGCTGTGCCAAATTATTCCACTGTGGCCTGTCTGGAAGGTCTCCTGCCTTCATAGCACCTCTGGTGCTGCCGGGCCTGTTTCTCCTGTCTTCTCCCTTGATGCTCACCAGGAGCTGCTGCCCTTCGCTGCTCCATGCAATCTGAGGGATTTAGGAAGTGTTTTGAGGATGGTCGGGCTGTATGCCCCACCTCTGCTCTTGCTTACTGCCACTGTGCTCCCAAACTGGGCAGCTCCACATATAGCCAGCTTGTGGGCCTGCATGCCCCTGCACTCAGTGCATGCTTAATGGGTACAAATGGTTGGAGCAGGGAGGGTGGGATGTATGTTTTGAGTTTCTGCTGGGTCCGGGCTTGCCGGAGCACTGGGTTTGTTCCAAAGATGACTGGGATCTGTCGCCGAAGCGGGGCTGAGTAACGAAACACGGTGAGAGAGCAAATACTGCCTGGCTGCCAGATCTTCTGAAAGACTGTCTCTGCTTCTGCTTGGCTCTGTTGTTGGGGAGGGCTCAGGGAACAAGAGCTGACTGCCTTTTCTCCCCTTTTGTTCCCAGATGGGGATGGTCGGAGACTCAAAGGAGCCATCCAGAGGAGCACAGAAACTGGGCTGGCTGTTGAAATGCCCAGCCGGACCGTCCGTCAAGCCAGCCATGAGTCCATTGAGGACAGCATGAACAGCTACGGGTCAGAGGGAAAGTAAGTCGTTGAGAGGGAGCTGGGCAATTGCTTCTGGGATGTTCTGTGCTTCTCACACCTATTAATTTTCCTCTGGCATGATAGATGTTGTGTTTTTCTGACTTGCCCGCGCTGCCGGTGTACTGCCCATTCCATTAGAGCAGATCTCTCTGCCTGCAAAGCTGGCGCATGCTTCAGCTCTTTATATACTTTTTTTAGTGTCCTCATTATTCTGAGCTGAAGCAGATACCCATTACTTTTAACTGCCTTGCCTTTAGAAGAATAATTCAGGGTGAATAGCAGAGACTTGTTACTGGTAATAAATTATAAGCCAGTAGTTTTTCATGTTGCACTATAGTTGTCCATCTCACCTGTTGTGAAACAGGTTTTTGGGTTGGGGTTGGGGGGGGAAGTGCCAAGGTGATGAAAAGGATGCGAGTAGCAAAATAATCATTTTTATATCAAAATACGTATTTAGAAGCCTGTGTATACTTTTGATAACAAACTTTCTTTTGTTTCATCCGAGTAAATGTTCTAAAAAAATGTATTTAAGAAAATATTTTTGATGCCAACAAAAGTTATAACACACTTTGTTGTATTTAAGGTTTATATCAGAATGCAAAGCAGGGGATCCTTAGGCCAGAACTTTGGGGGCTGACTTGTTTGCAGTTCTGCTTTTTGTCTTTCCATTATTTGAAGCCATATATGGAGATTATAATAATTCTATTAAGATGACCATTCATGGGAATCTTTGGAGGCAAAACCCTTCAGTATTTAAAAAAGGAGGCGATACAAACCATCAGTTTCTGTGCTTCTAGATAGGAGGCCAGAGCGTTTGTGTACCTAAAATGTGCTCTGTTGAAGCCAAGTCCCACACTTGGCATCGCTCTGTTCACTCTCTCTAGTCCTACGTGGTATTCCAAGTACACTGTACTGTTAAAATGCTGGGATAGTCCAAAGACACTCTCAATTAATGTGATTCTGGTGTTAAATAAGTAACAGGCTGTAAATTAAGAGAGACTTTCTTGAGCTTTAGAAGTAGGCTAATCCTGGAAAGGCATCATAGATCTGTGCTGAAGGTTGGAAATAGTAATGAGGCACAGGCTGCGATAGCAATCTTGTCACTCCAAAGCTGTGATGTATTTTATCTCTTCTGTGAGCTGCTGTCTCCAGGGAAATATTCCTGCTACACCAGCACAGGCCTGTGGCTTGGAGTTCTGCCTCCGCTATGACATGCAGAGGATTAGTGATTAAGTTCAGTCCCTTGGCAATATGGGGCAAGAATCTGCTTTCGTGCAGAGTAGAATTCTTTCCTTTTTATATTTACATAGCTTGCCCTCTTGGGAAGGGGTCTGATTCTCTAAATGGTCTGTGTCCTATCATTGCATACGCTGGCTGCTTTGATCGGGCTTTCCTGGAGAGAGGATATTTCTGCCAACAAAATATTGCACCCATACAAGTGCTGATTCGCCCTGAAGGCAGGCAGCATGTAGCTATCAGTTCAGCAAAGAAAGAAAGAACTCTGTCTAGCAATCCAAACGTCTTTATTAGAGCAAGCCTAACTAATTTGGTATTCCAACCTCAAACGCTGCCAGAATGTCCTCACCAGCCCCTCTGCCAGGGATGGGGCACTTTCTCCTCTGACTTCTCTGAAAAGTGCAATTAAGTGGCTCCTGGATGCTTTGTTTCTGGGTGGGATAATTGATCTCCTGTGGAAAGCCTGTGGGAATTGCAGCTATCTGTCTGAGCCACAAGTGATAAGCAAATAGGGCTGGGAGTACAAAGAGCTAAGAGGGCTCTATTCTCTTGGAACATGATGGGAGGGCAGTTTCTTTGCTTTCTTTTCCTGCAGCAAAGAAAGGAATTGTTTGGGGAATAGCTATGAGGGACAGAACTGTATTCTTCTAAATCAGATGTCTCTTGACCTCTCATGTTTGCTGCAGTTGTGGTCCCAGGGAGGCAAAATGAAGATTCGTAGGACTGTGTTAGCTGTGGCAAGATTCTTCTCTTTTTAATGCTGGGTTTCTGACCAATGCAGAAGCTGCTAGGTCAGAGATGGTTTTCACTATTGACTCTCAAAAACCCGGTTTTCAGCAAGGCAAGGTCGCCCTAGTTCTTCCTCCCCATGTGTCTCTTCAGTATGTTCGCACAGGGAAGAGAATGGATTCAAAACCTCATCTTCCAAGAGGGCTTGTTTCTCAAGTTCCATATGTTTTTATAATCCTTTTCCATTTAAAGACTAAAAGGACAACTTCCAAAGGTGGCAAGCTGACATGATCAAAAGATCTGGTGAAACTTTACTGCAGAAGGCCCTAAATACCTGCTCTCAGTCATACAAGCATGGCTTTGAAGGGTGATGCTGATGAACTGCTTTCATGTTTGCTGGGGTGAGCTGGTGGCAGCTGGCTACAGCTGCTCTGTGCCAATGCAAGTATCGCAGCCGAGGAATTCTCTCTAGTGTGTGATTTTGAGCAGTGATGCTTTTCATGTGAATACCAGAATGCATGAAAGCCAGTTGTTTTTTTTTATGGAGAGTCTTGTTATGTAGGGATATACTTCCCTTCAGATAGGCTAGGCCCTTCTTCAACATAATATTCCCACTGGAGTTTTACCTGAAGGTCTACAAGATGCATCTCCTGGAACATAGGCTCATACAGCGTGCCAGTAAGTGCTCACAGTGTCGCCACACTGCTTCATCTCATTTTTTGCTGTACAAAATATCTCCCAAAGTGTTACCCAGCTTTTGTACTGCACAGTGGTTGTGCAAGAGTGTGGGAAAATAATATAATAAAACTCAGCGTGAGAATTTGTAGAAGGGAGAGGTGATACTTATTCTAAACAAACCAGTTTTCAGTCATTCATGCTCCTAGGTTTCACTCGCTCGTGCTCTTGCCACCCCATGCAGGTGCCAAGCCTTGTGCATCCAGGTGCTGTAGCCAGGCTTGGTTGTGTGCTGCCAGTGGGACCAGGGACACCATCTGTCAAGCCCTTGCTATGTCTTCTGAGTTGTTCTTCACAACAGACTGGCTCTTGGACTGTTTTTTACACTTTCTAGGATATAGCTGTTATTATGGACTGTTATTTCACCTTGCTCTTTGTGCTCTCAGCAGATCTTGAGCTGTGCTGCTACTTTTTGTTTCTTTATTGGGGGATCTTTATGGCTGCAGTTCTGCCTTCAGACGGGCTGTGGAAGTCGTGTGCTCTTTAACCTTGTTGTCCTCCTCCTGTCATTGGAAGACGGGTCTGTTGCTGACAGGTTAGTTGTGCTTTTGCACACACAGATGTTTCCATTCAGAATTCAGACCAGTTTTAGCACTGGTTACAAATCTCTGCAGCAGTATTTTCTTCTATGTATGTACTTAAAACTCTGCATGAGAGAGGACAATTACTCACTGTAGCAAGCGCTGACCAGGTAGTCTCAGGACACACCAAGATTACTACAGGGATAAAATTCCAAATATAGGAATAACTCGCAAGCAAACCTCTGAGATTGAACAGAGAGCTCCAGCTCCATCCTGGCTCTTGCACAAATTACATCTTGTTTTGGCTGGGTTTTGCTGCAGCTGCACGAGACCATGTACAACATTCAGAAAGCAATAGATTTTGGACTTGTGTGTTGCTTATTCCTGCCAACCACTTTTCTTTCTGAAAATGAGGCAGAAAGATGAAAATGGACCTGGAACGAAAGATTGGTAGCTGTCATAGTCTCTGGTAAGTGATACTCGTCAGATTTTTTGTTCTTGCTGGCTACTGCTGAGATGATTAAGTTACGGAGAGCTGAGGTGATTTTCACCTTAGAAAAACACAGCAGGTGATGACTAGCAAAGACTTAGAGGATTGCTCTTGCATTGTCTGAGATGAGTCTGCCTGTCCAGGAAGGGAGCATCTTGTTGTTAGCCATATCAGCTCTCTTTTCTCTTCATCAAGGGAGCAGCAGCCTGAGCCCTGCCTGAAGCCACTGTTGTGCCCAGGGCTGGAGGCAGAGCAGAGCCTGGCATGTGTGCCAGCAGTGGGGGCATCTCATGCCTCTCAGCTTTGCTCTCTCTCGTGCCGTATCTGTAAGCTACAGCTTATACCAGTTCTCCTGTCTGTGTGTACAGGACGCATGTGAACTGATGCCGAGACTTAGGCTGGGAGAGCTACCCAGCCTTCTATGCTTCACTGTGGAGCAATAACTAAAAGGAAGCTGGAGAAAATACTATCCTGGCTTGTGATCATATGGCCATGTGAAAATTCTCTTCACTGAAAATTATCCATTGTCATTTGAGAATTACCACAAGATTTGATTCCTAAATGCACCATTCAGGAGATTCACTGAATGTCTCTCTTTTGGTATCCAAAGCTAGGAGACTACTTGACTCTTATAGCAAATTATCTGTAGGGTTCACCTTTTATCCAAGTCCTTTTAAAAATATAATGAAATGTTGTTGTTAATACAGTTCAGGCTGTAAGAAATCAAGGCCTTTTCAGACCTTGAGAGTGGGAAAAGCATGGGGATTGTTTCTATAATGCACCAACAAATTAGCCTGTTCAGCAACAACACATCCTTTTGTGATGTTAAGTGTTACCAGCAGGGCTTGGAAAGGATATGATCTTGGAGCTGCATTTATAGCAGTAAATACAGTGAATCCCACCTTCAGCAGCCTCTTGGGGAGAGGCAGAATGGCTCTCCGAAGGCAGGTGGCAGCGATCCTTTATTTAGTGCATCTGAGCTGACTAGAGATTGCCAAAACCAGAGCCAGCCTGGTAAGGTGGGGAAGGGAATGGGGGATGTCTTTGTACATAATTCACCGCATAGTTTTTATAGCGCCATTTATGTGGCAGAATTCATACAGCAGAAGGAATCGGATGCGTGAGCAGAGTACAGTGTGTGACAGCACGTAGGACAGCACGTCACAGTGCTAAAAACGTTACAGAAACTGGAGTGGCCGCGAGACAAGTGGAGCTTGTTGAGAGGCAGAGATGGGGATGTTGCCTGGCAGAGGAGAGGTGTGCAGTTGGTAGGGTTAGGTTGGGTTTGGCTCCTGTGGGGATAGATATTCATGGCAATCCTTTCCAGCCAAAGTGAAGGCTCCTGCAGCATCCACATGGACTGTGACAGGGCAAGGGGCTGTGTGCCCGATCACCTGACAATGCAGGCTGATGCACGTTGCATTAATAATTCCTCCTCTACACCATAAATATTTTACAGATAGGAGCAGTGGACATTAAATTACCCAGTGCTGCCTTCCTCCTTAGCTGATAGATATCTTCTTGGCTTCTGCCTGTACCATGCGATTTAAAAGACCTTAACATGCAATATGGATGAGTGCGATTGCCGTACGGTACGTGACTGCTCCCTGAAAGGGGAGTTCTGATGGGGCTTTTTTATGCTCAAATAAAATAACTGTCAAATATGTTATCAGTTTCAGAGGCGACTTCATCCCTCTCCCTTCCTTCTAGCTGAAGGAAGCATGTCTTGCTGTCCCTGGTTTTTAAAGACCAAGCTGGAAAGCTTAGCAATGCGTTAGACGTAGCTGTAGAGCCAGTGTGTTAGCTCAACTGTGCGAGTCAAGCCATTTGGTCATAGGGCTGTGTTTAGGCAACTTGCTTATTAATTGCAACTTTGTCCCCTAAAAGAACAGGGGAAAAAAACCAAATAATGATGAGAACAGAACAATAATCTCTGAGCCCCAGTCCCAAACACATCCTTTGTATGTACTAGACACAGTGAAGCACCTCTTGAAGAGTGTCTCGCTTCTAAAGGCTGGAGTTGATGGCAAATAGGCGGTGGTGTGGATAGTGTGAATAAATCCATGAAAAGCACAAGACAAAATGTTATCTGCTGAAAATAGCTGTTGTCTGGGTGTGCCGAGGGGTGGCTGTGTTGAAGCTGTCTGGCTTCTCTGCCCGCCCACAGCAGTGGAGCAAGACAGCTCTGCAGAAGTTGAGGTGTGCAAGTGTAATAGAGAGGCAGTAATGGGGGTTTGTTCCAAGGTGGGGGGTACACACAGTCTTCTCAGAATACCCCTCCTCTTGACAGAGCGCCTTGACAAAAGGGTGTGAAGGGAGCAGGAGCTGAATACTGTGCGTTTCTTCTTCACAGACCTACCAGCCAGTGTGTGGCCATTACAAGCTGGTACAGTTGAGACAAATCATGAAGTCTTGTAAGATAGAATTAAAAAGTACTGTATCAAGGACAAAAGAAAGGAAATACGTTGGTTTGTGCTTCAAACTGGTAACTCACAAATGGTGTTGAGGACTGATGTGCAAAGCTGAGGGACTGGAAGGAGGTTTGGAAGGAAAGAGAAAAGCAAAGCACTGGAATAAATTCTCTAGGGAGGGACTTTAAGAACCGGTTGGACGAGCAGCTGTCCTGTGTGATGAAAGAAGTAAGGCTGCTCTGGCGCTGGGACCTGGGTGACCTGTGGAAGTGCCTAACCATATTTCCTGCAAGTTTTCCAAGGTTTTGACAGGCTGATTCTGCAGATGCTTGCAGGAGCATAATGGTATACCTGGCATGCAGAGTCCCAGAAGCAATTTAAAAATAGATTTGGAAAAGAGGTCAGACAAACTCTGTATGGACAGGAAAAGAAATTAATGATACATTTTCCCTAAGTGTGTCTGTGCTGTTACACTCCCTGCATGCTAATGTGCAGGGAATGATGGGTGGGGAGCGGAAGAGGCTGAGCAGAGCCACATACGTGGTACGAGAGGCATCAGCAGAGGTGCTCTGGATTTTCTTTGTACCATTTCATGTTGAAATCAGCATTACCAACCTAGGCAGTCAAATCCTGATCGGTTGGTTTACAGGCACACTTGGAAAAGCTAGTTCTCCATCTGAATATTGATGGAGAGCGGCAGCCTCGCCGTGGAGGAACCAGCTGCATGGTGCTTTGTGTGTGGAGGGGAAGGGCACAGATCTGTGCAATGGGTCAGTCAGGAAGCGCTGCTACCTTGAGAGAGCAGAACAGCAAGCAGCTGGCAAAGAGCCTTTAAGCCACTCTTAAATTACATTAACGGAGGACAGATCTCATATGCCCTGAGTGTGCAACGCGTGAGCACGGTCTTCGGAGACTGCTGCACAGATCTCCTAAATAATCAGGATTATGAATGTTGTGTTTAAAAGAACATCTAGGCAATCCGGCCCCAGTTTGAGCACACGGTGCCCGAGTTTTATTCTGCCTATAAACGTGTCACAGAAGACATAAAGAGTTTATGCAGTCCCCCTTTTCATAAAGTCGGGAAGGGGAGTGGGGTAGCTGTTCTGCCTGGGGATTGTGCAGGGGCATTGCCTGGAGCTGGGGCTGGCTCCGGGCTCTGCCTGCAGCTGTGCCAGCCCTTCTCTGCGTGGGCTTGTCTCCCTCTCGTGGGTGTCCCCACGACTGCAACAAGAGCTGTTGTCCACAGCTGTCCCGAGGTGTGTCCATGCTGCGGTGCCCTCAGCGTGGTGTGGAGGCATCTCTGCCAGCTGGCTGCTGGGCCAGGGACAGCTTGGGCTGAGAAATGGCTATTTTGTCCACATGTCTGAAATGAGCTTTGCTCGGGCTGTGCTGAGCATTGGGGTGGAGCTGGTTCCTCTGCAAACAATATTTATGTTTGTGAAGGTTTCTGCTGATGCTGCTTCATGTTGGTGGGCTCGGAGACCCTAGGATCAGTAGGCTCCAGAATGTTGTCTTCTGCTGCCCCTGCTCTAGCTCATCACGTACAGCCAAGGACCGTGTTCTGTGGGTCCCTGGCAAAATGTCCTTCATTTGTCCTTGACACCCCAGAGACCTTGCTGACCTGCCTGTGCTCTCCCCATGCCCTCAGGTCAATAACAGAGTCTCATTTGACTTGCGACCGATTCCACAGCAAAACCCATCATCTTTAACTTCATTAAAATCATTCACATTCGGCTGTGGCAAAGCCCATGAATCATGATTAGTGAGAGCAGAGAGCCAGAGGAGAGATAATTAATTTCCCTTTCCCGTTCAAAAGGCTGTGCTGCCCTCACTCAGTGGAGGATTTGTGCCCTTTAGACAGAAAAGGGTGACAAGTGTCACCTATTAATCTTCTCTGTATGTGGCTGTTTGTCAGCAGGGGGTGGTCCTGCTGCAGCCCTGCTCCCCAGGGCCCTAGCTGGTTCTGACAGTTGCTATTTGCAAGTCAGCTGCAAGTTGCTCCCTCTCTATTCCTCCAGCTCTTTTTAGGTGGTAATAAAAAAAAAAATAAATCTCATATTGGTGACCACCGAGTTGTAGCAATTTCTCCCCTTAAGGGAGAGGTATGTTTGGTAATGGGAGGGGAAGGGCTTATCCAGGTTTGCTCCAGTGCCTGTGAAATCCATCTGCTGGCTGTCACCCAAGGTGGAGCTGCCAGTGTCACCTGCAGCAGATCCCTGCAGGAGCACACCTCCCTGCCAGCCTGTCCAGCATGGGGTAGCTTCAGCTGGAGTGCTGGTTGCTGAATGGAGGGCAGGTGAGAAACAGCTCGATTTCTTCAGAGGTCAGGCAGAAGTCTGCTGAGTGTGCAGCATGCAGCAGAGTGGCAGGGGACGGCTCCTGGGAGCACCAGGGCTGTGTTTAAAGACCTGAAATAAGTTATGGTGGTCCCTGGAGCAGTTTTCTTGCTTCAGCTGCAGGAAAAGAGTGAATGGAGAAGGTCTGTCCCACTGGCCTCAGAATCACACTGCATGTGGCCGCCTCAGCATCCCAGCTTCTCTCTGGGCACTTGACAGACAGAGCTCACTGAGCTGGATTCGAGCATCCTAAACTTAGCCGATGCAGCTAAATGGTTCCTGCTGGTTTGACTTCACATTCGTGTTAAATTTCTGCTGTTTTATTTTCCCCTTCTTTCTCCTCTCAAGGGAGGAGCACTGGCTTTCTTGGAGATAGCTTCTTATTTTTCCAGACAGAAATTGTTTCCATTCCAGGGTTATTGGCGATACCCAGATATATGTCCAGGAATCGGTCAAAGCCAAGGAACCTGATTTAAAGCTGCTGCTGCTTATGTCTAATAAAGCAGAGCTGCAAAAGGTCAGCCTCTGTGCAACGTAGCAGCCAGTCCTACCAGCTCATGGCATAATCTGTTCAAGAATTAATTCCTACATCTTCCCTTCCCTGTCAAATACAACAACAACGGGGAACATTAACTGTCTAACCCAATATTGAGTTTTATATAGTGCAGGTAAACCTATTAACTGAGGCTCTTCTCCAAACTGACAAGAGTCTTGACCTTGGCTTGTGTTTTTAAGTGGGCTTTTGCCATTCCTCTCGATCGGCCTTGGTGCTACAAAGCAGGAGCAGCTTCATTTGAGCAGCTGCTGTCCTTGAGAGGGTCTGTGTTTGCAGCACGGCCCTGCTGTCCCTGCAGCAGCATTCTGCCCTTGTGATTTGCTCTGAGGAGCCTGCATTGTTTAGAGGATGTCCCAAGCCCTCTGCCTTCTGAATCTGTGTGGAGATACCAGCAACCTTTACTTTGCTGTAAAGACCTCTGGTTGCTGTTGCTTCACCTTTAGCCCAACAGCTCTTACTATGGTGCTTTTTAACACTGTTCTATGTTCTCTCATGCTGTTTTGTTTCCCGTCGGGATATCACTGATGTAGGCTGCAGCATTGGCTGCTCTGTTAGCAGGGGCTTTTTTTTTGCTCCGGAGCTGCCCCAGCCGCTGGGACAGAGCCTCTGGGAGCAGCATTGTCCAAAGGAGGGTGAGCTGGTGTGTGAGAGCACGGGTGGTTTCCCTCCACACACACATCAAGCAAATATTTGGCATCAGCCTTCAATGTGGTTCTCTCCCCAGCAGGTAAAGGGGAAAATGGTCTTCTGTGGTGGGTTTCGTGGATCATTTTGAGTCTTCCTGGGCCAGGAGGGTCCCTCTGCTGTCCCGCAGCCCGTGGAGTTTCTGTGGGTGGTTCCTCTCCCACCTTTGTGTTCCCACTGCAGTAACACAGCCGGACTTCACCTAGGAGAGGGATTGCTCTGAGACTTGGGTCGGGGTGTGCTGCAGGCTCTCACAGCGCTAGGCTTTGTTCAGTCCTGGGCTTCCCCTCCATGGTCCCTGTCCTTGGCATCTGGTTAATGAGCCCAAGCATCTGTTTTGAACACAGCAGTGAACATTTCCCTGAACAGTTGTGAGCTCTCTTGCCAGCTTGTTATTTACATGCTCGTTCAGGTCACATACTCCCCAGGGTAGGAGTGAGACCCAAGCTTGGCCCATTTATCTTCCATGAGTTGAGGACAATAAAGAAAACATTTACCCTCTGGCTGATGGTCCATTCATCTCCTGCTGAATCTTAGGTGGGTTTTGTTTGGTGTGGGGTTTTTTTGTTTGTGTGGGGTTTTTTTGTGTTTTTTTTTGGTTTTGTTTTGTTTTTTTGTTTGTTTGTTTTGGTTTTTTTGTTTTTTTGTTTTTTGAACGATTTTGGGTTCTCTAAGCACTAGTTTTCATCCTTTTTTGATTGTCTGGGAGCAGCTCAAAATGCCTGAGCCAGCAGGATCAAGGTCTTGCTGGTTCTTGTGTGCATCAGGACTCACTTCTTCCCTTCTTGTATGGGCAAATCCTGAGCCTGATAAAGCCCATCTGGCTCTGGGCTCCCCCTTCCCCTGCTTTCCCCATCACATGTTCCTCTCCCTGCAGACTTTGCAGCCCTGGGGATGTCTCTGTGGGCAGCCTGTCCTCAGGAGCCTGGCTACAATTCCAACACCTCTGCCTTGGTCCTGTGCTCGGGGCACAGCTCCCCAGGGAGGGCCACCCCTGTGGGGCTGGCAGATGTTGGCTGGGTGATGGGGCAGGAGTTGTGTACCCATGGGGAGCAGAGTTGGGCCCTGTGTCAACCCTGCTCCCGGGATGGACAGTGGCACTGGGGATGTGCCACCCAAACCAGGAAAATCTTAAACCATCTCTACAATTAATAAATCCTGCTGGTACTGTTGTATCTCAAAATATCACGCAGAGTGTTTGTGCAAACAGTGGATACAGGATGAAAAAGCACCAAACTGAGGAAAATCCACCCTCTGCAGAGCCCCTCCCAAACCTTTTTTCCAGACACCCCCCTCCTTCCTCCCTTTTCACAAAGGTGACATCTGCAAAGAGCTCAAGGGCAGGATTTTCCACAGTGATGGCTCAGCAGCTCCCTGAGCAGCAGCAATAAGCAGGTTTCTCCAGGAGCCAGGCCAGCGTCGAGGGGAGGTGCAGTGCTCTGGAGAAAGGTCTGGCTGTTGAACTCGGTGCCCATGCTGAGCCATCCCCTGAACCTGTTGAGAGAACACGTCCCAGTGCCACATCCTCTTTGGTCCCATGCGAGGCAAGATGCTGAGGTGTGTGCGCTGCCTTCCTCCACCTTTTAAATGTATGTGGCTTGCAGGGGGGAATTGATGAAACTTTGTGTCTGACTCAGGCTGTGTGAGAGCTGGCAGTCCCCAGCTCACCCCTCAGGCAGGGTTCTTCTCTGGCTTTGCTGGTACCAAATGTGTGACCTCCTCACAGAGTCCTTTCTAAGAAACTTAATTTGGGAAAGCTGGGAGCTGTGTCGTTCTGTGGGCAATCGTCCCCCTCTGGGGATGTTTGGAAAAGTGCAGGACGTTGTAATCCTGCCTGACTTGAACATGCAGCAGCTTTCCTGGGGGCAGAGCACAAAACCCAGCACGGTAGCGTGGGTACCCCGGCACAGAGCCCCTGACGTGTTCCAGCAGCTGTGTCATGGGTTGGCAGATGCCTGCAGGACAAATGTAGGTGTTGAATGATGGCCTCAAGCCTCCTCCCTACCATCCGCTGCCAGTTTTCTCACAACCTCCGAAACAGCTGCGTAAATAGGGTACAACTGCGTAAATCCTGGTTTGTATCTGTGTACCACAGCTTTTGACCATTTTACTTTGTATTATTCACATCCAGTGCAGTGACCAACATCTGTGGCCATGACACAGCCTCGGGTGCCCGCTGACTAGATTTGAGAGCTCTGTCCCCACAACAGCTTTCGTTTTGCTGCAGTGACTGGGGCAGAGGCATTGCTGGTGTTTGAAGGTGTTGTCCCTTTAGCCTCACACCAGCATTCACGTTGTCAGGGACAGCTGCTAAAAGACATCCTATAAACTGTGCTAGGAAGCTGCTTAGATCACAATTCTACCTGGAAGAGGTGACAGGCTTCATACGAGCCTGAGGTGGCAGAGATTTTCTTTTCCTAGTTGTAGTTAAACAGGTATTAGGCAAGTGGTGACTGCAACCATTACAGGGGGGTTTTTATATGATGAAAGGGATTTTAAATGGTTTCCACGTAACCAAATTGCCTGGAAGTCAGTAAGTTTTGCAAGGGAAAAAGGCTTCTGTGGATGTCGTTAATTTCAAAGATGTATTAGATGTGGTTCTTTAGCTACTGGATTACTTTAAAATGCAAATTAATTACTTGCCAAAATCAATTTCTTTTGCAGCTTGAATTTCAGTGGAGTCCATCTGGCATCTGCTGGGCAGTTCAGTGACTTCTTGGGGAGTATGGGCCCTGCACAGTTCGTTGGGCGTCAGACCTTGGCCACCACCTCGATGGGTAAGGAACACAAAGATGTTAGGTGGCTTTAATTTAATCCTGATCAGACTGCCCCTACAAACCACCAAATGTGTCCAGCATGTGCTGATCTACCACCCTCCCACTCCGTTTCTCTGTTAAATAAAGTAAGCTTGGCTGAAAGGTTTTGCTGATTGCTTGCAAATGCAGTGTTAGTAGGAGAGGACCATCTTTGTGCTTTCCTTCATCAGATCTGAAAGGCATAGACTAAAACCCAGCTAAAATCCTGAACATGCATCCTGTGCATCTTCATGTTTTTTCTTGCTCTCTAAGGCCCAGTGGGCCCCATAAAGATTTTCTTATGGTTCACCATAATTGCATTTTCTAAAGCAACCTGCAGCACTAGGTACTCCACTTTTGGAGGGATGAGAGCCTAGAGCTGCCCTGAAGAGACCAAAGCTATGTTAGAGGGCTGACAGTAGAGATTGCTTTGGAAAACGGGGGTTTGAATCGCTGCAGAGCTGCTCCAGAGTAAGGCAGGAGGAAATCGGTCCCTCGGGGCCTACACTTTGTTACAGCTCATACCCAGCATGACTTGAAGGTTGTTAGGGTGTTTTTGGGTTTGGGTTTTTTTTTGTTTTGTTTTTTTTGGGTTTTTTTTTAATATTTCAGTAGCCAACAGATGTATTGTTTTGAAACTCCTCTGTCTATTTTGACATTTTGCTTTAGGGGATGTGGAAATTGGCTTGCAAGAGCGGAATGGGCAGCTAGAAGTGGATATCATTCAGGCTCGAGGACTGACACCAAAACCCGGCTCCAAAACTCTGCCAGGTAGTATGCTTTGACCTCCTCAAGTAATTCACTGAGCCCCAGCCTCCTGCAATGCTTGTGAATAGGAAAAAAAAAAATTCTGCTTGGCTTCTGTAGGAATAAGCAGCCTGTGTGCAGTATTGAAAATAAGGTTGGTTGAGCAACTCTTGTTTTCACTGCTGTATATGCCTTCTCTAGAAATACCTGAGACAGGGCACTCTGTCTTTTCTAAAGTGAGCATGAAGATTTTTTTCACATTTGACCATTTTTATTTTTTCCAGCTGCTTACATCAAAGCTTACCTGCTAGAGAATGGCGTGTGCATTGCGAAAAAGAAGACAAAAGTGGCTCGCAAATCCTTAGACCCTTTGTACAATCAGGTGTTACTGTTTGCTGAGAGCCCCCAGGGCAAAGTATTACAGGTAAGAAGAGCAAGTCTCAGGTCTGCCCATCTCTCTCTTCCACCTCTGCTGGAAGATATTAATTCTGGCAAGGAATCTGGATAATTAACATAGATGAGAAATAGCCAGTGTTTTCAATGGACCAGATGCACTCCATCTGAATGTAACAAATGGAAAGGAAAACCTTTTTTTCACACTCAAACTAATTAATATTTGACACCCTGCCAGGAAACATGAGCACTTGCTAGGAAATGGTTGATTTTTATTTTTTTAACTTCTTTTTCCTCATTCAGTTAGGAGATAGGTGGTACCTATAGATTCTAAACAGTCTTGCAGCATAGGTTGTCTTCTGTGCTTGTACGTATTCAGAGCTCTCTGCTTGGGCCATCACCTGGTCACATAGCCTACCTTTTTCTGCCTCGTTTCTTTCACTGCCATACCTTTTCTGCCATACTCATATTTTCAGTTCTGCACTTGAGCAGAGTGATTTGCATTGTTAATTCATACCTTAATCATTTCCATCCAATAAAGCCTGGCTAAAATCCACTGGTAGCATCGATGTAATTAATCTGCGAGTTCTGTCGCTCACCTCCACTGGCATATGAATTGCCTGCTGGATTGTAATGAGATTAGTGAACTCTTCCTCATTTACCTTGATTAGTAGCATTTTCCCCTGTTGCAACGAGACTGTACTTCTGTGACTGAAATGGAGTGGGACCTGGCTTGGTCTGCTCATGCCTCCTATGGGTTTTCTTACCTGCTGCTGCTGCCAGGGAAGACACTTATTCCAGAGAATAAAATGAGGAGCTTGGCACTGTGCCAGTGGCTGTGCCACCAAACTAACATTCTGCAGCAGCTTGCTCCATTTCATGCTGACCTAAAGCATTACTTTTTGTCTTTTAATTGACATTCATTGTCTCTCCTGCCTCATTTTACACAAAATTGTAATGTTCTGGTTATTCATAGCCTAGGGAAAGAAGCTGTCGGGATTAGCCAGAGATCACTAGTCACTGTCATAACCTGTCGTACTCATCCTCTCCTCTTCAGAACACGGACTCGCTCTGGAGTCAGTCGTCACCTTTGTCTTGAGCCATGTAGGGCCACTTGGTCACGTGCAGGCCTCCAGCATGCCTAAGCCCATGACCCTCACTACATCTGTTGTTCCACCCACTGGTCTCCATCGTGTCGTAAGTGTGATTCAGCTTTCCCTGCTCGTCTGCCAGCTCTCTTCCATTAGACCTTCCTCTGTGCCCGCAAGCCGCTCCCGGCAGGCTGTTCTGCTCCCCCTGCATGCCCCTCCGCGTGTGCCCCTTGCGTCGCCAGTCCCGCTTGCCAGCACCTGCTCCTGCCCTTTCTCCAGGTGAGTAGCCCTGCCTCGCCTCCATCTGCCTGCTGTCACGAGATCCGAGTGCAGAAGTTAAGATGTGCTCTTTTCCTCAGACTGTTGGCTTTTGACCCAAACTATTGCCCACCTCTTTTTTTGTTGGTTTATTTTTCCAGATCAGGAGCCCTTCCTGCCCTTTCCCCTGGGCTGCCTTTGGTTGTGCCCAAGGCCTGTTACTGGGCCAGGGCCAAGGTTTAGCCTGCAGGTGTTGGAGCTGCAGCTCCAGGAATACTCTTTATGCATGTGCTGTCCCTCCCCCGCCCAGTAAGTAGACCAGCAGAACAGTGGTTCATCCACATGTGCGGTCGCCTCTTTACCATGGGGGGGGAAAAAACCCAACAATCTGATGACATTAGGTTCTGTAAAACTGTGCTTCAAAAAAAAAAAAAAAAAGTAAAATCATCAACCAGAATTTCACGTTACCTGTTGGTAGTGCAAACTTTTCTGCTCTTCTCAGACTGCAGTAAAGCCCCAGGAAGTTGGATGAGTAGAAGGAGGGATTGGTCAGCTTTGTGCTTGCCAAGCAAGTGCACAAGTTGGAGAACTAACTGCACTCCCTCTTTTCTTCCTCAGGTCATAGTCTGGGGAAACTATGGACGCATGGAGCGCAAGCACTTCATGGGAGTCGCCAGGGTCCTCCTGGAAGAACTGGATTTGTCAACTTTAGCAATCGGCTGGTACAAGCTCTTCCCAACCTCCTCGATGGTAGATCCCACTACAGGCCCGCTCCTGCGCCAGTCCTCACAGCTCTCCCTGGAGAGCACAGTGGGACCCTGCTGTGACAGGTCTTAGTGAGTAAGGAAGGGGGAACTGCTTTTGTTTTTTAAACATGCTGTCAAGGTTTTGTTTGCTGGAACTCTGACCTCAAGCGCAATGCATGTTCAATCAGTTCTTGTGGAGCTGGAAGAGGAGGATAAACCAGTGACCTTAGACAGAAGACGAGGGGGAGAGCGCTGTGCCCTCTCCATCCGAGGAGGAGGTGCCATGGGGCATGAGTCCTAGTTGTCAAATTAGACATAACACCTCTTGTTTCACTTCTCTCACTGTCATTATTGGACCGTTGTTTCAGATCAGTATTAACCCTGGAAAGTTGCAGCATTTGAAAGATGATTGGGGAGAGTAAAGAAGGAATTTTTCTGAACGGTGCATCTTAGAAATTTCTAATATGGCTTCTATCATGAGAAAGTACCTGAAAAATTCAGAGGACAGTAACTGACCTAAAAAAGAGCAGGAGCAGAAAGTTTAAAAGGAAGCAATGGGGGGTTTTATAAGGCCTTTCTTATTGAAAGGAAGGAAAAGAAGGAAACCTGCAACTCTTTCTTTAGAATGAGTTCCCCATCACTGAGTCATGTTAGCTGTAACACTGTCGTCGCTGTGTTTTCAAACTGTGCCAAATTACCAGCAAGTGTCTTTACTGCATCGCTTGTCTAACACTGCTGATGAAGCGTACTTGGTGGGAGAATAAGTAGCGCCTACTTAGACCAGACAGGTTGAACAGAGTTGGAGTTTAGCAGGCTAATTAACTGCAATTTTGCTCAGAAAAAAAGGCCTCTAGAAGTGGGAGCTGAACGTCAGACTTGCAGCTTGAGATGTTTTGTATTGTCAGATACAACGTTCTGCAATTTACTGACTCCCTTACTTGTTGCTGTGCGTCCTTCAGTCATGATGTCTTCTATCTCCCGCTTTTCTTCCATCTCCTTTGTACTGGTACATATCTGCTGGAGATGCTGCCCTTCCTGTTGTGCTATGAACTGACCTGAAACAGGACTGTTTTATTCTGCCACGGGAGAGGAAATTGAGGTTTCTGGGGGTGCAGAAGAAAGAAACCTCAGTTTGTCATCTGACAAGAAGGTTCTGGAGAGCATGTAACCTTCCTTGTGGAGAGAGGGGGGCTTTAAGTGGTCTCAGTAGTACACAAACATCATCCAGTGTCCTGCAAGAGGACATGCAACCCCTAAAGCATGGAGAGGTAGCAGGTGAGGAATCTGAAGACGCAGTGGTCACAGCATGTAAATTTGTTACTTAAAGTGCAACACTTAGTGTAAACGAGTCTTGCAGCTTAAGCCAGTAAAGCACATTCTCTGAGCTGCTGAGCTACAGCAGCTGTTGTCAGCAGAGTCACGTGCTGGAGTTAAGTGCTCTAGATCCTTCAGACAACTAACAACTTAGGATCCAAAATCACAGCGAATCTCTAAAGATTTTCTGTTGATAGACCTCTTTTGGCTAGGTTTTGTCTTAGTTCCTCACGAGGATTTGGTGACCGCTGCCTCAGAATAAGCTTTTGGAGATGTTTTACTCCGTGATTTAAAAGTGAAGGTCCCGTGTCATGTTTAGGAATGAGCAGATTCTTGCCCTGTCGTAGAGGCATTCTGAACATTTATTTCTGCATGTGGACCTCAGCTTTGTTAGAATAAAAGCATGAATGTGGAGTGGATGGTAAAAGCAGTTGCTTTTGGTCCTAGCTTGTCTATGGCATTTTAGATTATTTTGAGATAAATTACAGGATAGATGCAAAAATAATAGGCCTTACAATAATCTCTGTAAAAAAAAACGTAATATAAAGGAGAAGGAGGGACAATAAGGGACATAGAATGAATAGTTTTTTGAGTCTTCAGTGGCAAAAGCCTCAACATTTCAGATAAATCTCTTAATTTCCTTGATCAAATAAGTCTTTGGCCTCTCACTAATTATTTTTTCTAATCGTATTAGACAATTTCTATATATTAGCTGAAGAAAGTTTGTTGCATGCTGGTCAAACTTTGTGGCTCTCTCTTAATTTTCATTTTAAAGAAAAGCACATTTACTGTAATTCAAGTCAGCATCTTTTCCTCTCGGTATGTAGTGAGTACTAGGCAATATTGTACAATATGTGTATGAACTAGAATAGATTAGGTAGATTTAGTGGTTTGTAGCACTGGATCTTTTACTAACTATGTCTTTAAAAGGATTGTGGGGAGCTCTAAGAACATGCCAGACCTGGCAACTGAGTGACAGAGCTTCTGTCTTAAGTTACTCTGAAAGCTTTATATTGGTACTTAGTTTGGACATTATCTACCAGTAATAGCTAGTTAATCATGGTTTTCCAGTGTCCAGGAAGATGAATGCAACATATTTGCAGTCTTTAATGGGGAGTAGGAGACTATATATGCCAAAAATATTCCCCCAAAAAACTTTGTTTAATGACTGTCTGTTGAAAAGCCCAGTCCCATATGCCTGGCAAATGCGATGTGTCTCTAGATCCTACCCCTCCAAAAGCTCTACAAGCTCAGTGGTGATCAGTTCAGGTACCACAGGACTACTTAACACTGAGGACTATCTTCTGTATGTTTTTAACCATGCTAAAAGGTCACTGTCAGGGTGAAAAAAAAAGTTACGGTTCTACTTGTGATCTTTTTGTAATGTCTCAGATTCTGAAATTCGAAGGCAGTTTTAACAGTCTGCTCCCTTCTGTTTGATTCTGCATTTTTTATGTGGTTGACTGTAGTCCAGTGGTTCTTGCTTTTGTTTCTACTCACTTCCAAGTCCTATTTCTCCCCAGTACTTGAGCACCATGGCCTCTGTCTGCTGCGCACAGCAGAGTCAGCGAACTGGAGAGTGCAGGTGATCTTTTTGCAGAAAGTGACTGGAGGAGCCTTCTGAGAGTGCCCACGGGGCACAGAGCAAGGCCAGGAGAGTTGCACGGTGCCCTACAGTCTAAATTCTTCCTTCACTCATGCCTGTGATTCCTTCACTGACTGTGGCGTATTATAGTTGAAAAAGAAGTCTTCTAGTTATCCATCAATTTAAAGACTCCCAGTAGAGCATCTAAGGGAAGTCTCAGGCTTGGAATAGCTTGGTTTTATAAAGCCTAACCTTTTTTTTTTTCCCCCCCCAGATTTGACTTGCCAGTTTCTGTCTAAGGTGATGTGATATGGCAGTTGGTGTTACCAGTGTGGCTGTGTAAAAAGTAGCAGTTTGCTGGAGTGATGAGTGGCTGAAAACTGAACTTTGGTCCCCTTTGAGGACTCCTGACTGACTTCTGACTGAGCTTTTTTCTGTGTCTGAGTCTAGCTGTTAGTTATAGTCAGGGAGGGGGAGAGGGGAAGAGCAGGAGACATAAAAAAAGGCCCAAAAACCAACAAGGCATTGTAGAATTTCTGGTCTGTGAGCAATGATGAGGGACAAGACTGGGGAGAGAGAAACAGCTGCCCAGCTCAGGGTTGATTCACTGTTCCTTGTGCATGAAATAGTAATGGGAGGATAGTAATAGTAATTCTAATAGTAATGGGAGGATTGCTTGCCAAAAAAGAATAAATGGACAGCTAGTCCCTAAATGTTACCTGCATTACTATTACCAAGGAAAGCAAAGAAATCCTGCTGGTGAGAGCTTCCCTGAGAGCAGAATGGCCTCTCCCCAGTGGGAGTCCCCTGCACAGAGGCAGCGCTGAAGCTGTGCCCTCTTTGTGGGCTGAGCCAAAAGCAGCCGTGCCTGTGGTTAGTCCTGCTTTATTTGGGCAACAAAAGTGATATTTTCCCAGTCTCCTGGTGTTGCTTTCCCTTTGCCCCCACACAGCTGGGGTGCCACAGAGCAGACATAAGGTCCTCGCTCATCAGTTCAATGCTGGGGTCCTCCCCCTGCAGCTGAAGCCTCGTGGGCTGGCTGGAGCATCCCCGGGTGCAGCGCGTGGGCCAGTGCGTCCCGGGCAGGGCACAGCCAGGTGACTTCACCCTTTAGCCAAGTATGTCCCCACTTCTTGGCCATGGATTGTTTCGAAGGACATTGGAGAATTATTTGCTTTGAGTGAAAAGTATATATTTATTGTTTCTAGCTACCAGATCCTTTATCAATGTACTGTTCTAAATTTGCAGGTCTTCTGGAGTGTGAATATCACAAGTTCCTGTAAAGGAGCTATTTTTAAGATGTTGAGGCAGTTAACAGAATCTCAACCTAAGCATGTTTAGTAATGTTTAGACAGCAAGACAACTTTTTTATGAACCTCATTTTAAGTTAGTTTATTACATGCTGTTGGTAATATTTTAAAACAGGAAAAATATTTTTCTTTAAAGACAAAATGATGTATGTTTTTTAACAGATAACATAATTTAGCATTTTCAGAAATGTTTAATGTTCCTGGTATGAAGTTCACTCATTCTTTTGATTTCTATGTTCCTTGTTATATTTTATCAACTTTTTTTTTTCCAAAAGAGAAGAGGCATATGTAAATACACACCAGAAAAGAGTCCTAGAAGAAATTCTGTTCCAACTGGCCATAAAATTATTAGTAAATACTTGTTATCGTTCATTAACTCTCAGCTACTATTCAAGCCTTTGTTGAAAGAATTGATGTTGTATTTTCAAGACGAGAACTACTTAGCTAGTTTTGTCATAATCCTGTACTCTGTATAAAAATCTTTTTATAAAGAAAGTCTAATAGGCTAACAAGCAATAATATATTCCATTTGGTGTGCACAGATTGTGACTTGCAGGCTGTAGTACATATTGTTGATACAGTTTATAAATTGTCTTCAATGACATCACTTTTGAACAAGATCCATATTAACTTTGTTGAAAAAAGAAAACAAAACCTGAAGACTGGGCTGTTGCCTTGTGAGATATATCCATCCTATAGACTTCTCTGTGAGTGTGTGTGCCCATCAACATGAAATCTCTCTTAGGTGAAGAATGAAGCAGCTGTAGGGGACTTCATACTACAGGGGTAAAAAGTAGTTTCAGTATAAACTTCATGACTGTTTCAATCTCCTTGGTTTTCTTAGGCTCTCTAGTGTTTGTAACTCGATGCGAATGGTTCCCACTGCCACTGTAGCCCTGATCCAGCAAAAAAAGCCTTGGCACTCTGGGGCCATATGAGTTCTGCCTGACTGCTGCCTATTTTCCTCAAGATACCAGGGACAAGCTAAAGGGAGGGTTTGTTTCCAGAGCAGCAGATTGAGCTGCTCTTCTTTAAAGGCTTTGTGGGTTATTTTGTCCACTCCATAGGCGGTATTTGTCCATTTGGTTAGAAAATTCCACCCAAGGCAGAGAGATTGCACCTTTGCTGAGGACCATGGGGGACTGACGTGTCCAACAGGAACAGGCTGTTCTGTGCTGTTCTTCAGAAGTTAGCTATGCTGGGCTCAGCTAAAGATTTTTCCAAAGTGGCAGGATCAGGATATTGGATTTTAAGCCAGCTTTATCACTGATGTAGGGCATAAAATAGAACAGCTTCCAAACCACATCCCAGTTCATTGCCTGTGGATTTCTCGCAGCATTTCCCATAGGAAAGATTTTCATGTTGTTCTCAAGATGGCCCATCCGTGGGCTGTGCTGGCTGCAGGTCACTGCCCCGGTGATGCTGGGAGCCTGATGAGCAGTGAAATAATTCATGATTTTTTTGTGAAATGGTTTGAGAAGAAAAAGAGACATGTAAATGCAAAGTGCCATCAGTAGAGAAGTCCAGGGCATATTGAGACCTGGAGGGAGCATCTAAAATGAAATTGCAGTTACCACACTAGGGCTAAACATTTAGAAAAGAGGCTGATCAGAGTTCTACTTTACCCCAGTGCACACTGCCAGGGCACGTCTGTCTGTGGGCTTCTGTCCATCTGCACCTGTATGAATGGGCACAGGCACAGAGCGCACGGTAACACCTTGGGAAGTGCCAGGTTCCGTCAGAACCATAGAACAGTGTTGGTTGGATGAAACCTTTAAGATCATTGAGTCCAACCATTAACCCAGCACTGCCAAGTCCACCACTTAAACCACAGCCCTCAGCACCAGATCTCCATGGCTTTGAAACCCCTCCAGGGATGGGGAATCCACCACTTCCCTGGACAGCCCTGGAGGGGAAGAAATTGTTCTTCACGTCCAACCTGAACCTCCCCTGGCACAACTTGAGGCCATTTCCTCTTGTCCTGTTTCTACTTCCTTGGGAGGCAGAGATCCCTCTGAAGGGGCTGGCTGGTTGTGCAGACCGTGTCTCATTCCCTTGTCAGACAAGACCCAGCAGCAAAGTCTGTGGGGCACTTAAGAAACCTGGCATGGCAGAGCCACACTCCTGCTGTGCCCTTTGTCTGACAGTCTGCCTGGCTCTCCAGACTGGGTTTGTGAATGTGGCGATTTCCCAGGGGGCTTCCAGGTGATCAGGTATTCACAAAATGGGGCTAGCAAGTCTTGAACTCACACTGCCAGGCTCCTCTTGGCCCAGCATCCCAGTGACCAAACAGCCACATGTCCATCCCTAGCCCCCCCTGCCCACCCACCACAGCAGCAGCAGACTTGTTCCTGGGGAACCTGAAGCTCTTCTGGCAGTGTAGATGCCCATCTGCCCACCCTTCCCTGCAGCAGCTGCCCTCGCCATGGTGGAGGAGAGGATCCAGGGAGAGTTTCTTGTAGCGTTTGGTTCTTTGCACTTTTGTGGCTGAAACTGAGAAGGAGCCAGCACCAGCCTTTTAAAGAGCACCAGCAAACAGAGGCTACTGCTGAACAGTGTTCCCTTCGTGACTTTCCAGTAGCTAAAATGGCAACAAAAGCTACATCATTAAACCCCTCTCTGCTGGGTCAGTAGGTGGCCTTTGCATTTACGCTGCACACTGGGCATCTCACCGGGGCTGGAGCCCCCTCTGCATGGGAGGAAAGGGCTTTGTCCTGCCAAGAGCCTGTGTGAAGCGTGGGCAGTCGTGAGCTCCACATGCTGACCAGGGATGGGGGCAGAAGCAACCCAAGGGAAGAATCGAGGCACGCCTTCTGCTGAAGCTGTGCCCCCAGGCTTTCCAGGAGCCTGTTTTTTATAGTGGCTTGGGCAGCACAGATTGGGATAGGTGCCTACCAGGGCTGCAGATCCCCCTAAACACCAGCCTGGAACTTTAAATCCTGCAGTGGGTTTTTCTGTGTGGCTGTTGCTCCTTACCCAGTGCTGCTCACTGGTCTCTGATGATTCCATCTCCTCAACCTGGAGCTGGTTTTGCCTTTTTTTCAGAGCAAGGAAGAGCGAGGTTTGAAGAGTGAATCCTGGGCACATTCCCCCAGCCTCCCTGTGGTGGGGGTGCCTTTCCCTGGTGAGCTGCAGGCTGCTCCCTGTGTCAGGTGGAAAGGGCATCCCGGGGATGCAGTGCCTCACTCGAGACCCCTCACGCAGCACTGCCATGGCCTGCCACCCACCTGGGATGCCGGTGCCCTGCCCATGTTTCGTGGCAGTCCTGAGATCACAGCAGCTCCTTTTCCAGTCCTTGCTAGGAGTTAGGGGTGTTCTGCAGGGGCTCCACAGCGCAGACAGATGGCCAGGAAAAGTCAGGGACAGGGAGACAGCTGCCTCTGTGCTGGCCAGGGAAAAGGGGAGCTCCCAGCAAGCTTTCCTCCAGGTGCCCTTTGCTTTCCCCTGCGCCTGCTCCTCCCTTTCGTGGGTTCTCCCTTCCTTCTCAATATGAGGCCTTATTCCAAGCCGAGGGGACTGAGGCTGCCCGCAGCATCTTTGCACTGACGCATCCGTCCCACGCTGCCCGCAGGGAGCCCCAGGGCTGTGGTGCAGAGCTGGCCTCTGCTCAGGGATGGAGCTGCCCCCCAGCCCATCCACGCTCTCCCCTCCCCCCCTGCCTCCCCCTCTGCCCTTGTACCCGCTGCCCAGGGGCCTGGCCATGGTAGGGAAATGGGCATTTGTGCCACTGAACCTTTTTACTTCATTAATTGCTTCACGAAGACAGACAGCTTGGCAGGGGCACTGCACGGGTGCTACCTCTCCTCTTGCCTTTCCAGAGGAGTGGGGGCAGCTGATCTGCTCATTCTGGCCTCTGTAACCCTCTCCAAAACTTTTTAGAGGTTTTTAACATCAGCCGGTGAGATGCAGTCTCCATGGAGCTGGGGGAACACAGGCAATGGAGCTGGGCAGCCTGCTTGCCACCGCCGTGAGGCGCTTGCGAGGTGCGTGGGCTGCCTTGGGTGGAAGGTGGGACAATGTCCCGGCAGAGCCGTGGGATGCCGGCCGCTCGCCTGTAGTCAGAGGAGGATTCTGCTATACTTTTTTCCTGTCTGTAGGTTTTATTCAGACAATATGTAATGATTGAGTGATTTACAATTCAGTGTTAAGCTAATGAAAACGTTGATAATGGTGATAATAAAACCGTCTTCTTTTTTTTCTAGGGTGTGTCAGGGTTTTTTTTTATGGAGTGTCTCTGCCCTCTCTGCCACCACCAGTATCTTCAACCTAAGATTTCACCTAGACCATCCCTCCTCCTTGTGCCTATAGGAAATAAGAGCAGCTGAGCTGGGTTTGTCCCAGTGCTGCCACAGGCTCCTTTCCAGTGCTTACTGTGGAAGGGCCCTCCCTGCATCACCCCCATCTCCAAACCCACATTTCCCTGTGCCATTTCCAGGTGTAACTCAGTCGTGAGCAATCTCCAGGCACAGAGCCAAGCTTGCTCCCAGCTTGCACTCTGCTCCCTCCCCCAGCCAGAAGCCTTCTGCTCCTGATGTTTTCTTCCCAAGACCCTTTGTGGTCAGAAGTGGCCATTCAGAGTTGATTTTGAAACCCTGGAGGCTGCTGGCAATAAAAACTGCCCCTGGCCCAGGCTGCCAAGAGTCAGTGGGGTGCAGGGGTAGCCTAGGGACCCTCAGGGAAGAGACCCAGGGGTATTACTGAGTGTGCAGCTCGACCTGGATGGCCACAAGCTGTGAGCCTTCTGGTGGGACCATTAGGTGGCTCTGGTGTGACTCTGGCTGTGGGAAGAGGGGGTGAGAACAGGCACTGTGCCCCAGGGAGCTGCCACAAGCCCTCTTCATGTGGGATTTGTGAGGAATTGCAAAGTCCTGGTCCACTGAGAATTTCTTAAAGGTTTTTCTCATGCTTCCAAATCCTTCTGCAGGTGACCAGGGCAGGACCAAGGGGCAGAGCAGTCCCAGCGGCAGCCTCTGGGGAAGCAGAGGAGGAGAAAGAGGATTTCTCCAGCAGTGTGAGTGGCTGGGAGGGTGGGGCAGCCCAGCACAGCACGTGGGGATGAACAGCATCTCCCACTCTCAGCCCATCACTGGCTTCCAAGAGCAGGATGGGGCTCAGGCAGTCTCTAAGCAACAAGGCTCCCCAGCAGCGCTGCCTGGCAGCCCAGCCTGCACAAAAGCAGGAGTAAACCCCCCCTGGTTCCCTGCTTCCTGTGCCATCAGCTCGTTACCAGCTCCATCCTCCGCCCCAGATGGGCTCCACGGTGCAGATGTCCTGCTGCCAGCCCTGGTGCCTCTGCTGGGCTTTGCACCACGGCAGAGCGGGTCTGTGGCACCAGCGCTGGCAGCACCACACTGAGTCCAGACAGAGGCTGCGAGGCTGGCTCAGCCTCGGGATTGTGGTTGTTCTGCTTCCAGCTCCAGAAAAGGGGGGTTTCAGTGCAGTGCTGCTGTGTGGGCTCTGACTGCTGCAGGAATTGAAGAGCTTCTTCCTTCCACAAGAGTGGATGGAGGGCAAGAGGTGCCAGCTCCATCCTGACCACTCACAGAGTGTTCCAGGTTCAACATGGGAAGGACAACAGATGTCCATCTGCTGCACATCTCTGGTGGCAAGGGCTACCCAAGCCTCAGGCTGACAGCCTTGGTGAGGGTGGGGGAAGATGGGACACAGCAACCAATGGGCTTAGCTGGTGGGGTCAGCAAGAAATGACATCACTGAGGAGTTGAGAAGCTAAGAAAAGCCTAATTTTCCAGCATGTTCCACAGCTTGTTCCTCCCCTCCTCCCCTCTTCCAGTTAAACCAAGGCTCACACAGCTGCTCCAGGTTTGGGCCACTGGTGCAAAGTGATGCAGCTACTGAGCACCTGGGGGGAACTGCAGCCAGGGCACCTTGGTGGGGGGAGGTTCTCCACCCCCTGCCTGCAAGATGCCACATGACCTGAAGGGAGCATCCAGGCAACTGTCTCGTGAACCAGCCCAGCATCACCTTCCTGTCCATGAGCCCCAGGCTGCACGGCCCAGGGCTTTGCTTCTGGCTCTGTCACTGTCCCTTCCCTGCCCACATGTGGGACAAGGGGACAGGCTGAGGCCAGGAGGGGCCAAGCACCTTGTGTGAGAGTCCTGCTGCCAGGAGCAGGCTGGATGTGGCCACGTCGCATCTCAAGAGTGGGTGTGAAGCCCAACCTCTGCCTCTGTGGGATGGAGAACCTGCCAGGGAGCATTCCTGAAATAAAGGGACCAGTTTAGGACCCCCCTCACAGTGCAGCAGCCACCCTGCAGCCCTGCCCAGTTCTGCTCTGCTGCCAGCCAGCCCCAGAAACCAGAGCTCCTGCCCAGCCCTGTAACTTGCCTGCTTGGGCACCACCTGTCTCAAAGCCCAGATCTCTGCCACGTTAGAGACTGGAACAAGAAAGTCCCAGTCATAACAGCCCTGCACAGCTTTGGAGGGGCATCAAAGCCCAAAGCTGCCTCCAGGAAAGCCCAAGCACCAGGAAGGGTTGGAAACGTGAAGGCCACTGTCCATGGAGAGTGGAAAGCCCGGGGCATAACCACGTGAGGGGTAAAGCCACCATCCCACAATGGGCAACAAGACTCAGCTGTTTCCCAGCTCTGGGATGGCCACTCTACCCACCTCCGATGCCCAAACATCCCACGAATCATCCACAGGAATAATATCCCTGGGTACAAACACTGTCTACACTCCTGTGGCAGGGGAGCCAGCCCTGGCATACCCCTGCAGCTGGGCAGGGCTGGGGTTTGGGGCTCAGACACATCCCTCTGCTCCCCCTCGTGACAAATAACCAACCACTACCAGCTGGATTCACCTTTTATTAAATGCCCAGAACAAAATGATGGGAGAGCAAAGCCTGCCCTGAGGCCTTCCCAACGCTGGTGCTCTGCATCCCTTCCCCATCAGGAAAAGGGGATCTTCTGCTGGGAAAACCCCCTCAGAGCATATTTTAGGTAGAACTAAGAGTAGAAATGTCCCTTTATTACAGGGGAAAAAGTGAAATGGAGCTGCTGCTGTTGCTGTCAGAGCCCAGTCCTGCTTTTGTGCAGATGAGGCAGAATGGACATGGGCCATGGTGGGGGGCACCAGCTGGAAACAGCCTCTCAGGTGGGGCTATGGGGGTACCACACCCCATCCAGGACACACACTGAGATGGGATCCCCGCCTCTGGTCACCCCAGCAGCAATGAGCACAAACCACGGGCTCATGGGGACTGGGAGAAGGGGAGGAGCAGACACACTGTCTGGGCTGCCAGCTGGAGGAGAGGCGGTGAAGGAGAGGCATGGTAGGTAACGATCTCATCAGGGACAAACCCTTTGCAGGTGACTTCAGGGAGTTTCTCCCTGGGGTTGTGCCCTGGGAACAGTCTGGGTTTAGCACAGTGTGGGGCTATGGCTGGGCTGGAGGAGCCAGTGAATGTGGCACAGCATCCCCCCAGTCAGCTCAGCCTGGAGGAGCTGCCAGTAGCAAGGTAAGGTGTCCTGGTGGGTGAGTATATGGACCTCCAGCTTCCAAAAGGATTGTGCCAGCCACAAGCCTGAGCTGAGACTTGGAGGGCTGTGGAGATGCAGTGCCATGAAGCTGTCCCCAGGTGCTGAGCAGCCTGTCCCCATCTGTCCACCTGTCCCTGCCTGCCCATCAGCTGCAAACCTACTGCATGGCACTGACTTACCTGCACCTGGTTTCAGGGGACAACCTAAAGATCCCCAGCCCTGCAGGGCTCACTAACATGGGCTTTGCTTTTGATATGCTCTCAGCAAGCGCAATCCAGCCCATGGAGCAAGAAGAATGTGCTGGCAGTAGCCACAACCAAAGTTAGACGGGGGAGGGCAGTAACGCCTCTGTTTGGGAAGTGGGGAGGTGGGAAAGCAAACCTAGAGCTTGCTGGACTTCACATCGGGGGGCCTCTTGCCAGACCCAAATGCTTTAACATACCTGGAGGAAAAAGCAAATTCAAACTAACAATTCAGTGCCTGCAAAAGAGAATGATTATATCTCAACAGGGTTTAAAGGCTCCTGCCGGACCCTGCGTGGGGCTGGCTGCCAGCTGAAAGGGGTGAGGAACAGAAGAAATGAGCACAGTAAGAAGAACCTGACATTCTGGTCTTAATTTATCATCATAGTGAGGCTTGAGCACCGAGTACGGCTCAGCATGTGCTCCTAGATGGATTTCCTCCGCAGCCGGGGGTGATGCCGGCAGCGAGGGCTGTTGGATGATAAAGTGCTCCCTGGGGAAGAGCCGGTCTGACCCCGCGTGCTCAGGGACACCTCATCGATTTTGTAGGAAATGGAGTTGTAATACACGGGGTTGGTGTGACAGCTGAGGGTCTCAGGGTGGGAGGGCACCGGGCTGCCACACAGCTGAGGTCTGTAGCACAGGCACGTGCAGAAGGAGGGGACCGCGGCCGCCGAGTTGGCCGACTGGCGTCGCTGCCTCTCTGCATCCTCCTGGATCAGCGGGATGAGGTTCATCTGGCTCGTCCTGTCCTCCACAGGGAGAAAAATGGTGTTGCTGCTCCGGCTGTCCTCTTTTGGCTTGAGGTGGATGTTGTTCCGGGCTCTCCTCAGCGAGGCTCGCTCTTCAGCGTCCCGCCGCTCGTCCTCTGAGTTCATCGTCAGGAACCGCAGCACCACCAGGTTGAGGAAGGCGCCGATGACGGTCAGGCCGACCAGGATGTACATGAAGCTGAAAGCCACGTACGGGGGCTTCTTTTGCAAAGCCTCATTCTTCTGCAGAGCAACAAAGTCTCCAAAGCCGATAGTGGTCAAGGTTATGAAGCAGTAGTAATAGGCATGAAAGAAAGTCCAGCCTTCAAAATAAGAGAAGGCGGCTGCACCGATGCACAGGGTCCCCATGCAGGACAGAAAGCCGACCAGGACCATGTTCTCCATGGAGACATTGGTTGTCCTCATGCCCAGACACTTCTTTATCTTCTTAAGCAGTAGCCGCACAACGGTGTTCATGCGCTCTCCCAGGCTCTGGAACATGACCAGCGTCAGGGGGATGCCCAGGATGGCATAGAACATGCAGAAAACTTTGCCAGCGTCTGTGCCTGGGGCAGCATGCCCATAGCCTGAGAAGGAAAGAGGACAGGCAGGTGTCAAGCCCTCACTGGGGTTTCCAGCAAGGCCAAGAGGAGCAGGAGGAGAATGGGAGGGAAAATGGGAAGTGAGTCAGTAACAGTTCTGCAGGCAATGCTAGCAGGACCATGAGTAGCCTCATCCTTTGGAATGATGTCACGTTGCAGTATCATGTGGGAAGAACCTCATTTGCCCTCTGAAGAGAGAAGGTACCCTCCTGATGGCCCTTGAGCTTGTAGAGGTCATGGAAGCCAAGATGAGCCCTAGGGCTGGATTGGGGTCTGCAAGCTGCCTAGAGCTCACGAGCAATTTGGAAGTGATGATGGAGGTAACCTGGATCCCCACTGTGAGGGAGGACAGCAGCTCCGCAGGATGCTGAGACCAGCAGCACCAGGTCAGCCTATGAGAAGGGATGCGCCCAGCCAGTCCAATCCACAACGTCCCTGCAGGGCCATTGTCACCTCCCCCAGGCACCTGGTCTGGACACTCCTGTCCCCTGAGCCCTCCAGTGTCACATGCATCCTTAACTCTTGGCTATAGGGTCACTTCCTATGTCACCAGCTGGATAGCAGCTATAGGTCCCATGTGCTATAGGGTCAGTCCCTGCAGGAGGAGCTATGTCTGGTCGGACTTCTACAAGCCAACTTTGGATTTACTCCAGTGTCCCCAAGACTCAGACCTAAAGCACTGCTGGACCACTGGGGAGGAGGGGCTGTGCTGTTTTAAATGCAGGGAAGTATTTATGCCACCACAGCCCTGTCAGCCCTTGTCCCAGAAACAAGGAGCTCAAGAAGGACAAGGTTCTCCTTGAACGCCTTTTGTGATTTAATTTCCCCACCTTGCTCCAAGTTTCAGATCTGTGACTCAAGGACACACACAATTATACCGTCAGTAGTAATGAGGTATTCACCACAATCTTCCGGACTTCCGCAGTGATTCTGCACCCACCTCACTTCATTATATAAGCTGAACAGAAATTGGTGGCCTCTGACCTAAGCTGATGAGTAACTAACTCAGTGCAAGGGAGTCAGGCAGCATGGGGAGTACCAGCATCCAAAGGCATCCAGACCTTGCTTTTGAATTTCTGTGAGAAACTTCCTTTCTGAAGGTGCTTGCAGAACCGTGCTGGCTCCTTCCTGTGGCCTTTTGCAAACAGCTAATTTTATTTTTACTTTTTTCAGGTAAGCACATGACTTTTGCATGAGCATATGGGGGGTAAAAAAAAGCCCCTTTTTTTATTTTTCAGTCTTGTTCAAAGCTGTGACTTGGCTTCACATTTGTCTCTGTTGCCAGCAGATTTCCAAGACTCTTAGGGAAGCTGTTAGCATGTGGGGATGGGAAGCCCCGAGGATGATAACCACACTGTCCCAGGCTCCCGCTCCAGGAAACTCTTGTGATGGGACAGGGCTGGGAGGCTGAGGACAGCGTTACCCTTGACCATGCTGTGCTCCAAATGGCAAGCAGGTGGGAAGGGACTGGTTTCTAATTGCTCTGTCTGATCCTAATCCCATGCAATCAAAAATTATAAACTTAATGCCTGCACAACATATTTCACAGCGTACAGAGCAGGCATGAGACTGCAGTGGCAAAAAAAACCCCACACTTAGATTCAAGCTTAATAACTGAGTGCAATTATCAGGTCCTAGGCTCAAGATAATATAATGACAGCAGTGAGGAGGTAAATATAATGATCCAGATGAGTAGTAAGTGGAAAAACTATTGTTGTATCCTGAGAGGCTGCTGAAAGACCATTTGACTGATGCCTACAAAATGACAAAGGCAATTAGAAAGAGTAAACACAGCCACATTAATGTTAAAACTGAGATTTGGAGCATAGCCCAATATAAAGAGATCTGACGTGCCAGCGTTTTAGAAACATGGCACCCGAGCCGAAATTATTTATTGCATGGGGTTTGTGATAAGCACAGCAATTGTTTGTCACCATCAACAGAACAATAATGTAAATGGAGCTATAACCTGTCACGAGATGATGGAGATTCTCACTGAAACCATTCATCCTACCCTCCTGCTGGGGCCTGACACTAACCGTGCATGGAGCCCATTGCTGTTTGCTGGCCACGTGCGCTGCCAGCTGCACAAACCCCACCCCACATCTCATGGGGGCACATGGAGACCTTCAGGGCAGGGCCTGTGGGGTACCTGTCCCTCCACCACCTCTTGTCCCCTGGGAATGCAGCACCATTGATCCCACCAGCCCTTATCTTGAGGGATGATGCTTTCAGCTGCCAGACATATTTCCCCCATCGCAAGCCCCTCAGTAAGGTTGAGCCCCATCCTAGAGACAAGGAAGTGGCTGCTGGCTGTGGAAGGGCAGGATCCAGCCTTGAGGTTCCTGCCTCCAAAACACTGCTGACTGAAATCCCAGCATGAGCAATGACATGAGCATGGGATCCCACAACTGTCTACCCCCACAGGATGCTCAGGGTGCATGGATTAATAAAAGTGGATTAATTAAACAATGCTCAACTCCCATGTGGCTAATCTCACCTAGAATTAAGGGACTCCTCATTCAGTTTAGTTTCATTCTCTTGCAAAATTGAAGCAGGCAGATGGAGGCATTGGGCTCTAGTATGGGTAACTCTGTCTACATGGGGGTTTAGTGTGACTTGCTCTCCTCCAAGCTGAGTGACACCCATCTCTCCACAGGTTCCCACACCGGCAGAGCAACGTTCAGCATTGCTGCCTTGGCTCGCCACAGCAGGTCTCGTACAGCCAAACATCCAGAGTTTTGAGCTGGCAAAGAAGCCCACAGTTCTTGCCCAGCTCTTCAGCCTGGCTTGCTGGCTACAGCACTGCACACAGGATGGACGCGGCTCCCACCTCTGCCATCCTACACCTCCCAGCAACTTCTGCAGCTGCTTGCCACAAAGGTGCCTGCAGAAGCTCCGTGTGCTGCTGCCTCCCCGGGACACCGTACATGTCACATGTAGTGGCCTCAGCATGCACCCACAGCCCATGCAGCACCCACAGCATCCCCCAGAACTGTGTGGCACTCATCCTGCTCATGGATTACCCCTCCACAGGGCAGTGGGGGTCCCACGGGGTCAGCCTGGGGGGGTGGCCTGAAGAGATGTCCCAGCCTTGTAAAGGGTTAAACCTGCTTCTTCTATTAAGGCAACTCCTCCACCATCCTGGGCTGCCCGGGGGCACCCAGGGGTGGTGGAGGTCTGGGAGAATGTGGAGGTGCAGAGGTGTGGAGATGGAAGGATAAGGGGGATGGCGAGGTGCCGGGATATGAGGATGGAGGGATGTGAGGATGCCGAGGTGCAGGAACGGGGGATGGAGTGGTGCCGGAATATGAGGATGGAGGGATGTGGGCATGCTGGGGTGCAGGAGCGTGGGGACAGAGGGGCGCGGGTACAGAGGAAGGGCGCAGGACGCCCGCCGGGGTACCGGCACTCACCGATGGTGGTGATGACCGTGATGGCGAAGTAGAAGGAGCCGGCGAACTTCCACTGCCGCCCGGCGCGGTGCGGCTCGGCCTGCAGCACCAGCCGCTCCAACTCCCGGTAGTCGTCGGCGGAGAAGCGGTACTTCCTCCGCAGCTCCCCGCGCTTCTGCTCCAGCAGCCGCTTGCGGCCGCTTTCCGCCTCCGACTCCAGCGCATCGAAGACAGCGGCGCCCACCAGCAGGTAGGAGAAGATGCAGAGGATGAGCGCGGCCGTGCGCAGGTTCTGCCGCTTCATGGCGGGGGGC
>JANHGN010003383.1:0-15429 GCA_024605025.1 Megaceryle maxima
AGGACATTTTTAGGCCTGAAGCAGACCACTTCAAAACCTGAAGAAAGCATATTCAGCCTTTTTTTCTTTTTTTCTTTAAGGTATAAGAGTTCAGAATTACATTAGTATTTCTACTGTAGCTGAACAGGCATGCTTTTTTAACCCGTGCACATAGTGATATTACTCTCATTTACCCTCACCAAAAGTATCAAACACAGAATCCAGGTTTTACAACCTGAAGACAGAAGTAAATTAGAAGCCTAGACATTACCCTAGAAAAAATAAACTCCTCGACAGCCCAGCTGTTTAGTAAGAAGTCTAGATACCAGGCATGCCAGAACCCGCAGCTAGGACACCACCTATGCGGAGGTCCATCTTGCAACCATCTAGCCGCAGCTTACTCACATCACTACAAACGGTGGGAAACATTTCTGTCGAAGGAACAGAGTCCCGAGGCAAGAGACACCCCGGAGAAGGCCCCGAGCCCCCTTTCGGGATTTAACACATAGCAGCGCTCGGAAATTGCCAGTTTCGGCATGAGGCGACCCCTCCTGCTTCTCCGCGCCGTCCAAGCCCCACACCCGCCCCAAGACCGGCAGGGTCGCGCCACCGCCACGACCCCCTGCCCGCCCCCGCAGGGGGAAAGGCGGTGCACGGCTACAGCCACGCAACGCCCACGGCCATCCCGCCCCCGAGATGCGCCGGACCCCCCCGAGGGAGGGGGGGAGCAGGGGGGGAGCAGGGGGAGGTGGGGGGGGGGGAAGGGAGGGAAGCGGCAGACACCACCCCGCCGCAGGAGCCTTGCTCTTCTCCTCTCCCGCCGCGGCTCCGGGCGGTCCCCTGCGGCGGCGCCGGAGGGGAGGTGCGGAGCGAGCTCGGCCTCGCGCACCGCCCCCGCCCTCCAGGCCCGGCCCGGCCCGCGCCATCGCAGCCCGGTTACCGCTCGGCACCCGTCGTCCCCTCCCCGGGCAGCGAGGCGTGCAGCAGCCCAGGAAGGCGCGGGGTGAGAGAGAAGGGGAAAGGCGAGCGCGGCGCAGACGGTACCTGCCGCTCCCGGCGCCACCCCGCCGCACAGCGCCCGCGGGAGCCAAGCTGCGCCCCGCGCCGCCGGCGCGTCCCGAGCACGTCACTTCCGCCGCGCGTCCCTACCGCTTTCCCCGCCGCCATCTTCAGTGAGGGCGGGGGAGGCAGCGGAGCCGGTTGGCGCCTCGCGTCGGTGGGCAGCAGCCCTGCGTTGGTACGCGTGGGTCCTGCACCAGGCCGCGGGCACCTGTGCTGGATGGTCGTTCCCCTTTTTCTAGCTGTGCAAACCGCCGCCCCTTGATCATTGCTGCGGCGTCGCACGCCCTACAATGCTGCCGCCTTGCACTTCTCACCGCTCCCGTGGATACCTCAGCAACAGAAGCGCTTCCTAAAGCCGTAGAACGGTTTGGTTTGGAAGGCACTTTAAAGATCATCAAGTTCCAACCCCCTTGCCATGGGTAGGGACACCTCCCGCTAGACCAGGTTGCTCAAAGACTCATCCAACCTGACCAACAGTTCCAGGGGTGGGGCATCCACAACCTCTCTGGGCAACCTGTTAGTGTTTCACTAGCCTCACAGTGAAGAACATCTTAACATCTAATATAAATCTACCCACTTTCAGTTTAAAGCTATTACCTTTGACCTATCCGTAACAAGCCCTTGTAAAAAGTCCCTCTCCAGCTTTCTTGTAGGCCCCCTTTAGGTACTGGAAGGCTGCTGTAAGGTCTTTCCAGAGCCTTCTCCAGGCTGAACCACCCCAACTCTCTCAGCCTGTCTTCATAGCAGACGTGCTCCTGCTCCCTTCTTCCAGAGTAGAGGGACATGCTTCTCTGGATGACCAAATGCATCCCCTGTGCCTCTCTACTCCCCCATCCTTGTCCCCTGGCACTTCTTGGTGCTTCTACCCCAGTGCTGTCTGCTAGTTTCTCCTCACACCATGGTGCCTGGCACCATGTCCCACCACTCGCCTCAGGGACTGGACTTTGTGTGCTCCCTGACCCTTACTCTTTCTCAAGGTGTCCCCCCTCTTCTCCAGAGGTGGAGCCACCACGTGCCCAAACACAAGGGGCTCTGATCACCACACCGCAGCTGCCATCACCCTACTTGTTTCCAGGGCCAGACACAGGGTACACGGCCTGACAGCGCCTGGACAGCGCAAGAACCGGTGACGGTGCTGCGCGTTCTGCCCGGGAGATCCCACGCCTCCCCCAGCACCAAGGGGTCGGGCACGCCCGGAGCCCAGAGGCTGCCGGCCGGCGGGGCGGGGTGGGGCGCGGCGGGAAGGGAGGGGAGTGGAATAGCGACCGCCGGGAACCCGCCAACGCCGCACCATTGGATTCGCCACCTCCCGCTCGCCTGCACGGGGATGGGGGTCCTCCAGAGCAGACGAGCCGAACGCGCCGCTGCCATCCTAGAGCGGTGGATCCACACTTCCGGCTCCGGTGCCGCCATTTTGCCGTGAGACAGCAGGGAGCTGGGCCGCAGGGATGTTGTCTACCGCTTGCTATGCAGACTCTAGGCCAGAGATGAACCACGAGCTTGGCGCGCCCGTGCAGTACCGCTTCTCGCCCTACACCTTTAACGGAGGGTGAGGAGTCGCAGGCAGGGGTTTGGGCGGGCTGAGGCACCCTTTTCCCGAGGGAGGGGGCCCTGAGGAGTGTGACAGTAGGGCTGGGTCGTCTTCGTCTTACTCTTGCCTCCCCTCCCTGGTACTCTGTGAGGGTTTGTTTCCTCTTGCAAACCCCACTCTGTAGAGAGAGGCGGACAGTGCGGGCGAAAGCTGGGTTCGGCTTTGCCCTGGGCCAAGTGTCATGTGGGTCTTAGCAGTTCTTCAGGGTGTTCTCGCATGTCCCTGTGGCTTGTTGGGGGCTCCCTGGACTTTTACTGGTCAAAATAAACACCTTCTCTTCCCTGCAGGGTTGTTTCTTTATATGTAATGACCATATTACTAGTTTTTAAATCTGTAGCTGTTTGAAAGATACCTTGTCAGCTATTACACGTAGATGATGCTTTGCAGACCCTTGCTCTTAGTTGATGTCAGGATCTGGCCAGAATAGTGTTATTTACATACTTTTTTATAACACCTAACTGCTTTTTAAATTATGTCTGTTTGTTACTTAATGGTAGCACATGTGGCAGTCACAAAATTAATTATTTGGAAGTAAAAAACATAGGATAGCAACATATTAAAAGAAGTGATGATAATTTAAATTATAATGATGCTGATGCTTAGTACTCTCTGGAGAGTTTTTGCTTGGAGAGCCAAGCTGTTTTAGAAGGGTGAATCTTTTGTTAGCAGGCATATAAAATTGCTGGTCCATCAAGTCTGGTTCTTGTGCTGTATAGAAACTCTGTTTTACCAAGTTCCTGTACAGTTTTTAGTCCCAGTAGGGAATTATGTACGTATATTTTCTTCAGTGTGTCTAGTATCTTCTTCCTCCAGTCTTGGTCATATGTAGGGATGTGCCTAGTGGGAAGCACAGCCAGGAAATAAAAGGTCCTTACCAAAATGCGAGTCTGGATATAGAATGACTCTCTAGTCTGTTCCTCTGTTGCCTAAGAAAACGTTTGCTAAAAATCAGGATTATATGAATACTTTTCTTGAAGGACTGTGTTGGCGATTGCTGGAGAAGACTTTTCTATTGTTGCCTCTGACACCCGACTGAGCGAAGGTTACGCAATTCACTGCCGGGACAGTCCCAAATGCTACAAACTGTAAGTACAGATCTTGTAAGAATTGAAACAGATGAAAGGCCTTTTGTAGTGCTGAGCATGTTACCTTCCTGCAATGATCTATCACTTTCTCTAATCAGAATTCTCAGGAAAAAAAAAGGAGAGTAACAAAATTGATTTTGGAGCCATGGTGACTCTTGCTGTAATGCAAAATGTGATGCGGTGTTGCAAATACAGCCAGATTTCTTGTTGCATGCTTTTGAAGTTTGCTGGTAATGGAATGTTTTTACCATGATACAAGGCTTAATGTAAGCTTTTACATGGCTTTTTTTTGGCTGGATAATCAGAACATTTGCCTTGCCTGTAGCAAAACTTAATCCTGTGTAACTCATCCTGTTTTGTCAGGACACCTGGTGTTGGTACACAAGTGTGCCCACTGCTGCCAGTTTAACTGTGTCTCTCTAGTTAGCCATCTGGCACCTCAGAGAAGTGTTTGTTTTAGGAGAGGTAAATGTGTCAGTAGTTCTGTTATTGAACTTCTTATGCTTGTTTTGTGCTTATCTTGACTCACCCCTTGCTTTAAAAATACATACTGTTTGCATTCTTTTTGACTGCAGCAGGTGCTTACTTAGTAGGATGCCATCAGCTATGCAGACAATTTGTTTTGATTGTTTTTACTGGTGCCATGAGATCATAGGAGCTTGTGTTTCTCCTGGCTAACTCTGTACCCTGTCTTTAACTCTCTGATACTGTCCAAATGGAAATGACTGTGGTGCAGTCTGCATACTGGATGCGATGGCTTTGTGTAATTCTAGAGATGAGCTGAGAGAAGCTTTCAATGTAAACTGTTTTCCAAATGACTACTTTGTATTAGTCTGTAAACACATGTGAATGTTTGTAGACTCTCACCAATTTACTAGAGTTTGCATTTCAAATGTGTGTCCCTGTAGTTAGACTGAGCAAAGCGCTGCCCTTCTACCGGTAGTATCTGTTGTGCCCACGCAGAAAATCACCGACAGCATGAATGTTACATAACCATTATACCATCTTCACGCAGTCCACCGGCCGTTTGGAGTAGATCTGGGCTGAGTGGTATGATGTAATAGGCTGCCTATCTCAAAACAGACCTTCTAGCAAGACTGAGTGGTAATAGCTTGAGTTAGGCGTATGTCAAGAAATGGAAGAATTTCTCTCTGTCTGGCCGTGGAAGTTAGTGAAAGCAGACATCTGTGTGGTCTTGCTCCTGATGAATCTTCTCCAACATATAGGTTGCAGTTACCTTTTACACACAAAATATCTGTTACTACGTTTTGGACAGTTGGTTTTGCTAGCATTGGAGAAACCGAAAATACATTTGGTGTTTTCATAATAATATACAGTGTAAGAGAGTGATATAGTTCATACTAAATCAAAAATCACAACAAAAGCTTTGTTTTACAGAACAGAACAAACGGTCATTGGATGCACTGGTTTCCATGGTGACTGCCTTACCCTTACTAAAATTATTGAAGCAAGATTAAAGGTAGCTAACTGTCTTACTGTATTTAGAAACTTATTTTCTTAGTTTTACATTTGAGATCCATAATATTTGTTTTAAATATTTTTTTTTTCCTGTTTCTTTTCAAGTGTGTGTATCATAACTGTATTGCTAGTGAAAGATCAGGCTGGGGAGATTGATGCCGTGTTCTTACTAAGTGTACCATCACAGATTTAAAGCATGGGAGAGCTGGAGAGGATAGTGTTAATGATGCAACATCTATTCTTTGCAAAACTTTGAGAAACATTAATTTTTGGCTGGTTAGAAGGCTTTACTTTTAGAGCAGTGTGTTTTCAGTAACCATAGTAGTTAATAATCTTGCTTAACATCAGATTCTTCTGTAGTGAGGTTACAGAAAATGTAATTCTGATTTTAAAACTTAGTGTTTGACTTTCCTCTTGGACGTGCTGTTCCACCTGCAGATGTACAAGCATTCCAATAACAAGACCATGACTACTGGGGCTATTGCTGCGATGCTGTCTACAATTCTCTATTCTCGACGCTTTTTCCCTTACTATGTTTACAACATAATTGGTGGACTCGATGAAGAAGGTAGGACTTTAAATAAAGAAAGAGAGGCTAAATTTCTGTGGGTGAATAGCTATCCCTTTACATTTCAGGTGTACTGATGGAATAACAAAGTTTGTGTTCCTGTTTTAAACACCTGCCTTCAGGCATTACAGTACTTACCCAGCTCAAATGTGTTTTACTCATCTGACTTGTTTCTTAGTTTCTGCTACTAACTTGATCTTCTGTTTCAGAAGGTCCAAAAGTCCAAAAATAATGTTATAATTATTTGATTACAAGTGAAATATACTAACGTTGCTTGCCTCTCATACTTTAGACTGGACTTTTACTTTACTTTGTGATAGCTTTGTTGCATTTCTTAATTTTGTCTTTAAAGATATTAACCAGTAAACCTGTACATATTTTCTCAAGCCTTTAGTGTGCTAGAGGTTGTTTAATATTAAAGATTTACTCCAGAGACAGGTTTCTACAAAGGTATTTTAAAATGTTAACTTTCCTCTAGTGAAAATCATGACTTCTACACAGAAGCTGTAATTTAATGTACAGCCCTTCCAGGATACACTGGCCTCTTGTTTGGTGATTGGGTTGAGTTGGTAAAACACCGTGTTCTCTGGCTTTGAGCAGGAGCTCAGTGGTGGTGGTCTTTGGATAATTTCAGTCATTCTCTGCAGTTTGTTGTGAAGTTAATGCTGCTTTCCCAGTCTTGCTAAGATGTATCTATGAAGTACAGAGTCCAGAAAGGCATGAGCCTGCCCCGTGTAATGGTGAATCTCAGGTTATGAGGGTGCTGTAGCAATTGATAAGAATCAGAGCACATGTTTGCATGCTTGGGCTTAATTTGGGTCCAGTAAAATTAATTTGTTTTGATTTAGTGTTGTTTTTGGATCTTTGATGGCTTTCTCGGGGCTGGTAAGCTGCCTGTGCTGTGCTACCAAGTGCCCTGGCTAGTTTATTTAATCAAGCACAAGCTGTCTGAACAGAAAGGCTGAGCTCAGTCAGGTGCTGCATTTTGACCAGCATGTCCTCATCAAACCCTGATGCTTCAGAGCTACATTGCATCTGCATCTCAGGTGCAAGCTAGTAAGAGGCTGGCCTGATGCGGAAGGGAAGTACATAAGAGATGGGTGGAAGGTGATGCAGGGGCATCCCAAACATGCTCTCTGGAGGTAGTTCAGCAACTTGCCACTCAAGAGTGATGGCTACTCTGCCTTGCTGCGCTATCTTTAGAGCCAGCAGAGCTCTTTGTGCAGCACTGTGTTCTAGCACCTTCTTCTGCTTTGATTATTCTGTATCAGCACTTTTTTTTTTCCTGTGGTAGGTACTGTAGAAAAGTCTGTTAGAGCATAATTATAGTTTAAATATTGAAAATAACCTTGCATGTAGGACCAGGCTACAACCATAGTGAGCCTACTGTACAAGGCATTGTCTGAACATACTATGGTGTTATTTAGCAAAAGTTTGCTGGGATCTGCGGTGCTCCAGAGACTCCTTATGGAGAGAGCTAGTTTTTGATGTAAATGCTTATTGAGAATCTTTCTGGATTGTGATTACATAGATTTGTTTTGTTGTTTTTTTTTTCTTTTCAGGAAAGGGAGCAGTATATAGCTTTGATCCAGTGGGCTCATACCAGAGAGATTCTTTCAAAGCTGCTGGATCAGCAAGTGCTATGCTGCAGCCCTTGCTTGATAACCAGGTAAAAGAGTTCTCTTGGGTTGGTTTGTGTGTGGTTTTTTTTTGTTTGGTTGTTTTTTTACCTTTTATTATCTCCATAAACATTTATGACATTCAAATGAATGTAACTTTATTTCTGGAGTATATTAGGTTTAGATGTATTACAGGTAGGATAGTTAATCTGTACATTTATAACTTGGGTTGCTTTATCTTCTCAGGAGAAATCAAAGTTTTGCTTTAAAATCTGTTCAGTTTTTTAATATGCTACAAACAGTGGAGAGCCTGTTTAAAAATGCAGGTAAATGTGGAATTATGTTTCCCCCACAGGCTGTTTAGTTCTGCGCCCCCCCCCCCAGCTGATAACTATATCTGTTACTTAACATGAAATACTAAATTAAGAAGATAAAATTAGTAGGTGTATATCATACATTTTATCACTTAACATACACTTGTACAAAACTTAAGACTTTTCATCAACTCGCATACCATTTTCTAAGACTGCTCTTATATAAATCTAATGGAAACTTATTCACTTAAATATGTCTAAAATTATTTGAACAATATTTTCATACTGAATTGAAACTGTTCATTGTTAAATGAGTATCAAATCACATTTTGCTCATTCTATTTGACATTGGTGTTGGTATTTAGTCAGTTGAGCCTGATGTCAATGCAACTTCTGTGCTTATAGCAGTAAGCACTCTTAGTTCTTATTAGCTAAGGAATAGAACTTTTAAATTTTTTTTTTCTTTATTTAAACAACTCCAGGTTCTCAGCTTTGTGTTAGTTTTATTTTAGCTTTGAGCTTTATTAATGGAAGAAAATAAAGTCTTCTTCAGAAATAAAGTTGTCATAAATAGCTTTTAATTGCTTATGAGTTTGAGGCAAAGTAAGTTGACTCTTCCCTTCCTTTTCCTGTTCCCTTCCTTAAGTGGACACTTAAGTTTATCTGCTAAAATGCCCTATTTGGTAGGACTGATTATGCTCCAATATGGACTGTAATTTTTTAAATTCTAGATATATTGAAGAATATTTGCTTTTAATAAATGTTCTTTATTGCAAATGACTAGCAAAAAGGCTTGTGTGCAGTTCTGATACTGCTAAGCCAGCAAGAAGTTTCAGGTTAGATGAGTTCAGATCTCAATGATCGTTGTGATTTTGTATATGCTGAACAAGTGGGAGGAGCTATGTTGACTGTATGATGGATCTCCTTCTAATACTTTTGTAAGAGCATTAGCACTGGCAAAGTTCTGATACAGCTGTAAACTGTGAAGGAATATTTTTGCCAGCTTTGGGTTTCTAAAACAGACAATTTCTTCTTTTTAAGTTGTCAAAATGTATTCATTCTAGTGCAGAGACTGATCCAACTAGCATGAAAGCTGTTTCAGACTTTCTTTAAAATACATTTTCATCTTTTCTTAGATTGGCTTCAAGAACATGCAAAATGTGGAACATGTACCTTTGACCCTGGAAAAGGCTTTGCAGCTGGTTAAGGATGTCTTTATTTCTGCTGCTGAGAGAGATGTGTACACTGGGGATGCGCTTAAGATTTGCATTGTCACAAAAGATGCAATTAAAGAAGAAACTGTCCAGTTACGAAAAGACTAATTCAGTTCACTTATAAACAATCTATGATGTACGATTTACCTGTATTATGCAGCTGTTTGTCTTATTAAATTCTTTTTCAAGAGTTCAACTACTGTAGTGCTGAATATTGTCTGCCTTTGTTAGAAATTATAATGTTTTTCAGAAACCAGAGCAGTTCATGATAAGAAAGTGGATACGAGTTACCAGTTACAGTTCAGCCTTTTAGTGAGAAAAGCATTTGTTCTGTTCGTGCTGCCTCGTTTGCACTTCATAGCGTGATTTTCCTGTCTTCTCCCTTCTCTGCCTGACTTGCTGTCCTGACATCTGCCCTTGCTTTAGCTTATTTACAGAGACTATAAATATGAGACACCTGAAGCCAGTTTCTTTGTGTAAGAGGGAAGGAATTGAAATGGAATCTTTCAGAGTTCAGTTCTGGACTCTGCATCTGGGCTCACCTCTGCGTGTTTCTGTTTGGTTAATACCCCAAATCTGAAGCATTGTCTGTTTCTGGATACTGATGGAAAATAATTTAGTATTGAGATTCCTGAATGCCTTTTAATGTCTGGGAGTTTGTTAGCCCTGCTACTCCTTTTGATGCTTGGGAAGTTGCATCAAGTGTAGACTGATTGCTATATCGCACTCCTGGAAACGGGCTTGAGTACTGGGACCTTTAGAAAAGCAGAGCTGCATCATCAAGGGCAAAATAATATTTTCTTGGCTAGGAATCCTTTTGCAGTCTGTAGCTACTTAGAAAAGGACATATACCATATCTCATCCCTTGAGGTGGCATACTTACTTTTTCAAATAATTTTGCTGATGTTCTTGACCCTACAGTAACCCTGTCTCCTGTTTGTACATGGCTGAGTGCCTTCTGTGCAGCATTTCAGGTGCTGTGCTTTTTTCCTACCTCTGCTTAGACTTTACCAGCAATGGTGGTCTCAGGCTTCCTAGAAAGTTTTGTAACTCTCTAGGTTAGTGCGTTTAAGCTGGCTCTAGCTATGTTTAGGAAATCCAGAGAGCAGGGAATGTTTTTCAACAGCAGCCGTTTGCCAGTGTTCATGGAAACACTTGACCACTGGGTGCCACTGTTGGGCAGAGTAAGGAGGTAGCAACTCATCCCTGGGTTGTCCGGCAGTAGGAAGGCGGCCAAGCGTCTCAGTCTGAGTAACACTTGAGCTGAAGTCATTGGTCACACAAACCAGAACTTCCAGACATTTAGGTAGTTTAACAGGTTGTAAAACATCTTCAAAAGTAATCTTAAATGGACAGAGTTAGTTGCATACATTTTTTTTGTGCTATTCTGTACTGAGCAAAATGCACATAGTGCTGTAATTCTGTGAACAGAAAGCTTGTGTCTAATTAAAGTACAAATCAGCAATACCAAATTAAATACATGCCTTGTTACTTCTATAAAATGCAATTAAAGCACTTTAAACTTGTTTATCTTTGATACCAGATTTGCGTTGAATTGCTCAAGTGTTTCACAATAGATTGTTGCAGCTTTATGCAAAGTTGGGTGAAGTCTAGTGAAACTAAATAGCATTTGAGCTGCAAAGAAAAGCAGCTGAGGGTAACATGTTGACATACCTCCCTTCGGGACAGGTCTGTTTTCAATGTGCAAGATCTAAACAGGGAAGGGTAACAAACAAGGGGAACTATCTAATTTGTACCTGAATTAATTCAATGTTCTTACAGGATTCCAAATGTGTAGGAGAGTTGCAGTGATCCAATTTAAAAAAAAAAAAAAAAAAAAAAAAAAAAAAGGTAATAGATGCTTTTATTTTTAAGGGTAAATTTTACCTCCAAATTAAATGCATGTCCAACATATTTTAGGAATTGCTTGATTTACTTTCAGGCATCTAGGCTTGTGTCTGTATGATGTTTGAGGAGAAATAAGAGGCAATTGGAGTGTCTCATTTGCAATCTCAGAAGAGATACAACAGCAGGTACCAGAGATGCAAGTTTTCCTGCCAGAGCATCAGTGCTATTGTGTCAGAGCACTTCTGCAGGTGAGATGACTGTTTTGTATCCTTTCCAGTTTTCTGTTTCCCTACAGAGTACATCTGGCTGAAGAACCAGCAGGAAATGAAGGATTTTGCAGTCCCATTGGAGCAAACATACCAAATTTCTGTTACAGAAGAAGGTAGCACTGCATTTGCTCCCTCTGTTCGTGATCAGAGCTGGGAGTTGCAGGAGTGACCGAAGAGTGTGTGAGTACAAAAATGTTCTTGGGCTACTCAGCTAGAAGTTATTTACTAGCTCATTAATATTAAAACACATTTAAAAATTGCAGATGTCAGATGTGTCCTACAGATAAAAAGCACCAAGAGAGTCTTGTTTTTCTAACCCACCAAGTCACTTTTGTTTGCAAAGATCGTCATCACCTCAAGCTGGAAGGTAGGAACACTCTGTGTAACTCTCCTTAGTTCTGTGCCTGTACTTCATATGTATAAATCAGGTTGACAGTCACCTTGCACCATGTCTACAATGTAAATTAATAGTTTATGAAGCACTTTGAACACTTTGTGGTTACAGAGCTGTCTAGGCAGGTAGGCTGTCAAGGTACAGTTGGACAAATAGGCTGCTACAGTACCACTTAGGGCTGCTAGAAGCAGAAGTCTGGGTTTGACAGATCTACTTGGTCAGGGATTAGATGTCTAATACAATTTTCTGCAAGAGAAAGGCAGGAGAGGGAAAAATTATCTTGCAATACCTTTTTTTAATATTAAATATGTTACGTGTGTCTTGAAAGACAGAGCTGTACCGGAGGATTTGACTAATCTTGGAGCGAGCACTTCTAACCACCTTGTTGAAGAGCTTGAGAGTGGTCGGGTCTGTAACAAGCGCAGTGCAGAGTGGCAGCCCCAGCTAGCTCGACTTCATCAGCAGCAATACTGAGGGCCACCTGAAGATGGCAATAGTTAGTCGCTGTCACAGACTTCAAAACAATTGCACACCGCGTGGGTAAAAATAGCCGTGCATACTTTTACCAGTTTCCCACTATAATGTGCTTTGCAGTGCTGTTTATTGAGGAGGTGGGAGCCTTTATTTTGATCTCAGCCAAATGTCAGCATACTGTTGCTTATAGAAAGGACTGCACAAGGTCAGAATTGGCCTTAAAAACTAGGTTTGGAATAAAGTAGACCTTGCTTGTTGGGTTTTGGTTTTGGTGGGGGTTTTTTGACAAGTTTTCAGTAATATTGGTTAAATGTCAAATCCATTTTGTGTACAAGGGATGGGACTTGTTACTATGGAAAGTGAAAGTGCTTGATAGGATGCATACATACTTCTAAAAGTTTGGTTCACTGTATCTTTCACTATAACAATAAAGAATAAGCTTAAATTTTCCTCTAACTAAAACCATGAAGTTCCTAAGGCTGAATCATAAAATTTTGTTTTATGAACCAAATACTGGCCTTTCTCACTCTTGGATTACATTTTTCCTTCTATGGTGAATTGTGCCTGTAACTCTACATAGGCCTTAGTGTGATAGGAGTCAGGATCAGGCTGTTTCGATTTTATTGCCATTTCCTAGAGAAAAAACCACTTAAATGGAAAGTATAAAACAGTATTTGAAGTATAGCAACTTACTCCTTTACATTATTGTTTACTTAAGGAACAAAGTTGTAGTTTCCCAGCACTTGATACTTGAGAATCATCCAATCTGGAAAACAAGAGAAAGTTGCCTTGGTGAGTGATCTCACCTTAGTTGTTTAGGAATTTACAAACCTAAGCTTGGGAAGAAGTGGCAGGAGCAAACAGGGAATGATTAAAGCAGCAGGCTTGTGAATCTGAGCAAAGTGAGGTAGTCCTGTTTCTCTCTAGTCTGGGAGAAGATAGTTTTAGGAGCATAAAGTAATTGCTGCCTTGCTGAGGGTTTCTGATCCAGTCAGGAACCAGCTTTTGAGTAGAAGGGATTTGGAAATGACAGCTTTCAAATTCCTCTTTCTTTCAGCCATTGCTTTTGTTTAATGTGAATGTCCTTTGCCTTTAGGCCATTTGGGGCAGTCATAAACCAGGCAATGTGGCACATGAGCCTGAAGTTAACTAAGATTTGTCTCCAGATCTGACCTCTGAAGCCAAATTCTTTTTTGAGAAGGGGTTTTGTCTGTGTGAGTGCAACGAAGTGAGACCAGCTTTATATTCTTTCAACTCTAATATATAGTTTAATTGTATAGACCATTTTATGTGCACTTCCTTTTCTACACAATTTCAAGAAAGTATTCATAATTACAAAAACATGGTTTAGCAGAAAATGAAACAAAAAATCCTCAGTATCTTTCATCTTAGGCTGTTCTTGGCCCTTTTCCTAACAGTTGCTGGCAAAGTTCAACTTCACTGTTCATTTCAGAGGCTCAAGTGGGGGTAGGCATGGACTTCACTGTAGCCTACAGTAATTAATATTCTTTGGCACAAGAGATGTATTAAAGGGGTACTGGCAAGAGAGTAGCCATGATACCAAAAATTCAACCAGTCCTTTGCACTTAAGATCAAAGAACCACAAAAGAAAATCTAAAAAAAAAAAAAAAGTTTAACAACAGGATTCCCACTTTTGCTGAGGAAGAGGAACAAGTTGTGGAAGATTGCAAGTTGTACTGCAGTGTTGTAGATACTTCGTGGTTGGGGTAAAGTGCTTTTGGCTTACCTTAGACTTGACTTTTCTGAAATTTAGATATTTCTGTTGCTTGGCTTTCTCCAGCCATGCAAGTTTGGTGATCTACTTGGTGGTTCTACAGGAAGTCACTGATACAGTGGTTCACTTAGGTGTCCAGCCAGGTGTGGATAGATGATAGCTGCAGTGCTTGGCTCACTGAGGTGGCTTAGCTGAACAGGATTACTGCCCCTCTGGACCAATGCTTTGTTTAACCAGGCTTTGTGAAAACTCTGTAATCATCTTGGCAGTCAGGCCTGGTGGATGATCAGTATGTTTGTGGGTCTTCCAGCACTATACTCTCATACTGCAGACCCTGGGTGGCTCAGTTGATTGCCACCTCTTCTCCACAACCAACCTGGGCTGCTGATGGAGCCATACCTGGCTGGGGTTACCTGGGAGGTGAGAGATGCTGTAGATTGCCTTGGTAATCTGTCCCCTGTGAGGAGCCCATCCTCCAACATCCCATTTGAAAACATACTTCAGTTTGTAGCTTGCTTTATGTAGCCTTTGTAAAGACTCTCATGCACTGAGATACCAGAAAGAAGCCTGATGGAGGGAAAAAGAAGAAAAAAAAAAAAAAAAAAAAAAAAAAAAAAAAAAAAAAAAAAAAGAGAAAAGAGGGAGGGTTTTTCTCAGGTTTTATGTAAGTGACTGTTTTGGAGAAAAAGCTGCATTCCAGTGTCACTGCCTTATGCTTGATCTGAACTTTTCTTGACATGTACCCTTGAACACAGAACGGTTACTGCAATCTCCTTTAAGTCCCACAGCAAACAAACATTTTGGTGTGCCTGGTATTTGTTTGCTAGCTGCAGACAAGTCGATCTCATTAGAACTGCATTTACAACTTTTGCCAAACGTTTTGAAACTGGTTGACACACGCAACAGCTGCCTGAGCTGCAATAGCATTCCATTCCCTGCCTCCATCTTACGAGTGCAGGGGATGGCTTGATTAATGACAATTAGATGGAATTTTTTTAAATTAAAAAAAAATTCTCTTTGGAAGACCTCTGCAGTGTGTTTTCAATCTCTGATTTAAAATAAGCCACAAAGTCTGGGGTTTTATGACTTCACAAAAGCCAAGAAAGAGCAGTGCTCACCCTGAGCTAACCCACAGAATTTGAAGTAGAAGCATTTTAAAGGGTCATTCAGTTTTTTCAGCTGGTACTTAGGGGGGGTTTACATGAAACTGCTCTTTAGAAAACACAACCAAACAAGAAAATTTCAGTGGTGACACTTAGATTTTTCTCATACAACTCCAACATGGGGATTGCTGTGCTGGGTAGGATAAGGAAAACCTTGCTGTCTGCTCCCTATGGCATGTTAAGTGATGCTGAACAGAATGGGAGACCAATGTGTTATGTGGCTTGGGCTACACCTTTGTTAGACCAGTGTATAACAGACTTTATCTGTACTCTAACACTCTGAAGACATCATCTGGGTGGCCAACACCTCCTGGCCCGTTGTCCTATTTCAGCCAGAGCATGTACTTGGTCACAGCCAAAAGTACTTCCACCAAAGGAACGTGAGGATCTTGTTTCCCCTTTGTTTCTCCAGGGCTTCAGTGCAGAGCTGTTGAGGTTCACACACAGGGTGTGAGGGGTTGGAAGGGACCTTGGAGATCTTCGAGTTCAACCTCCCTGCCAGAGCAGGACCATAGCACAGGTCACACAGGAACACATCCAGGCAGGTCTTGAAAATCCCCAGAGAAGGAGACTCCACAACCTCTCTGGGGAGCCCGTTCCAGTGCTCTGTCACCCTTACAGTAAAGAAGTTCCTC
>JANHGN010003384.1:0-14276 GCA_024605025.1 Megaceryle maxima
AAAAGTACCTCAGATTACGGTACTACAAATACAAGAACAGAAGTGGTTTTTTTTTCTTTTTTCCCCCCCCCCCCCCCCCCCCGAAATTTTCCTTATTATTTTTTCTGCTTGTGCAGGTATTTCACATAAAAGCAGGAGAAAAAAGTGTTTTGAAAATAGGGGTAACAAGCCATATACACACAGAAAGGATACTGACAGACAGATATGGAATTTGAAATGGAATTCAACATGACTTTGAAATCAACTAGCTTTTTATCTGATGTTGGGTTTTGAACCTTTACAACATTTGCCATATGGTACACTTCAGTTCTATACAAAAAACCTTACCTTAGAAGAACACTACAATTGATGAGTGAATAGGGTCTCAAAAAATATTTACTAATCTGTATTACAAACAACAAATAAAACCCTATGGTTTTTCTGTTTCCATCACTGTTTTTTGTCCTGCTACACTACCATCATTTTATTTTTAAATTCTCTTTCACAGGCATGCATAAACTTAAATGATTTAGAGCAGTAGACAGAACTAAATGGAGAATAACCAGCCAGCCTACTTGTGAGATGGGCATTTCCAAATTACTTCTTTGCAAAATCACAGCAGTTACGGTGAAGTTTGGAAATGATTAGTTATAAAGAATTGCATAATTGCATGCATCATATGTAAGATTTCAATAATCTTAAGAGCAAACTTACTATTTAATGAAAGATCTTCTCTAACGAAACTTAACGTTAAAGATCTGGAATTAGAACTGAATATTCAAGATCTTGTTTAAAAATGTTAATTTAAGAAATCATAATGCATATTGGCCTTTCTGACATATGCACATATGCAACATTTGTTTGTTTTGAAAGATAATGAGAAATACATATGCCTAATTTATGCTTTAATTACTTATTGTATAATTCAATCAGCCAATTACTCTGGTTTCCAAGTGTAGGAGCAAGCAGATTTTTCAGTTAAATTTAAAACCTAATTGGAGTATCTCTAGTTTTAAACTAAACATGCACATTTTACCTTTTTTGCATTTAGATTGTTGCACATCCTTGCTGAAAGAGGACACTATGAGTTATCAATATAGAAGGAAGTTCCAGAGTTGATAGTGCTTAATATGAAGCTTGAAAGTTGATCTCATTTCTGAGATAGATTTATAACATTACCAGTTTCCTAAAGAGGAGTCCATTTTTATTCAAATAAAACCAAGTTGTATTTTTTTTTAGGTGAACTTTTTCACCCTCTATGTAACTGTATTGTATACGCTAACACAATTCCTAGAAATGTGTCCAACTGTAGTCTTTGTATCAATAACTTGAGAAACAAGGATTTGGAGTAGATAACATAAAATGTTAAGACTAGTCTATATTCAAATCTGTAACAAAAATTCCAAGATAAATAAAATATTTCTGCACAAAATATACCCAACTTGAGAATGGAAATAGCTGCTATCCTTCAGAGACTGGATGTTATCAATGTCTTAAGCAAATGAAAAACCACATAATCATGTACGCCATAGACTAGTACAGTAAGAGACCAGTCTGAGCTATAACAACCAAACTGAACAGAGAACAGCAGTAAGAGGGAATAAAATATTTTCCTGTCTGACATATTTTAAATAAAGTGTTCCTTGGCTAATGGAAGAAAATCAGGGTTTTTTTCCAGTTTTGAATAACTTAGGCGCATAATTTTCTTGCATCCAAACTGGAATAGATGACATACAAAGGTAGCAAAAGTAAGGTCTAAAGTGAAAACTGAAATCACCAAATGACTGAGGCTTGCAGATCAATAAAACTATCCTATGACAACTTAAATAGCCCAAAGTATTATACAGACTTTCAGAAGTACTTATAAGAACACCAAAATTATTATGTGTAGCACTGTGTACTATCAAGATGGATCATAACTGAAATAAAAATCTTGAAACTGAGGTTAGAGCAGGAGGTAAAACAAATAGCACAATGAGTGGTAACACTTGTCTGGGTGAAAAGCATGCATCTTCACCGTCTGAGTCATACTTACTAAAGTCACATGCAACATCTCTTGAATTTGAGAAGCAGAATAGACTCACCTGCTCAGTTTTTCAACTGATATTTCGTTTACAGGTTAATGTATACAGTGAAAGAGCAGAGTGCAAGAAATAGCTACTGGCTAAGCATTGCACATTTTAACATAAAGAGTACTTGGTTATACAGTGAGTTATCTCTCCCTTTATCTGCTTCCACCGCAAAAAAATGAGAAGTGATTGTTTACATCACATACTCAAACAGTAAGTTTGAGTATATATAATCAGTGTCTGTACATGTATAACTTTCTGCTCCACTTATACAGGACATAGAATAAACAGTGGAGCTTCATACAGTCTTCCCTCTGTCATCAGAGAGATGACAAAGCAAAGAATGTGACTTCTCCAAGAACAAAACAGGCTTCTCCTTGCAGTAGCTATTTGGTGAACTGTACATCAATGCAAACCTACTAGTATCTGGTAAAAAAAAATAAATCTAAACCAACCTAAAACAAAGGAAAAAAAAAAGACAATACAAATGTAAAGCACTACATGCTTTGTTTTCACAAATATTTTAATACATCTAGATCCTAAAAGCAGCAGAAATAACTACTATATTTGATTTTCACATCTTCTTTCCTTACATCTATCTCAGTGGTAGAAGATGTGAGAACATAGGAGAATGCAACAACTCAGAAGAATTAAGTTTACTTGTAAGCATTTTATTTCATAATATTTTTCACTACAGGTAACACCAATTACATTGCTGACATTGCATACAGCAAAGCTATTTTAATTACACTGAAAATTCACTGGCACTGTGTTTGTCATGAAAATAACAAACATTGCCAGTCCTCCAGGATGTGACGAGTTGTTACACAGCTGTGTTTTGGTGGTTTCCTTGCCTTTTTTTTTATCTTAAAAAAAATTAATCAAGGAGGAATCCATGTGTTTGGGTCTTTTTTCCTGACATTTCAGGGCTGGTAAAGGAATGACACATCCTTACTAGCAGCTCATCTAAGCTGATGTCAAATATGAAGTGTCATTAGTGCTTGCCTTAAAAAAGACATCACTTGCTATGAATTATGAAACATTGGTATCTTCCTTTTCCTTTTTCTCCCCTACACCCTTTTCTTTTCCCTTAAGTGGATGTGAGAGCCTTTTAGTGGGTCTTTCAGTAAGCACTTGATATTATACACAAAGTTTCATGATCAAAAGACTACCCTGAAATTACTTAGAAAGAATTTTATGTAGCAATCTGGCCATAAAACATCTGGTGAACAGGCAGCAGATACATGGTAACATCAGAAAAGTAAAACATAAAAAAATCCCCTCACAGCTGACTTGCAGCAGTGGAATGAAAGAATTCACACGTTAGTTTTGTGTTTTGCATTGTAATGACTAAAACACAAAACACTGCCTACCTGGAAGACTAAAAAGATACTAGCAATGTTAACTTAAGGACTTCTTAATTAGAAGTCACGTGAATCTGCAATTTTGGTGGTGTTAGAGAAGACCCTGAATTTAAAAGTAGTAAAATGAAAAAACATCCCAAACTATCTTGTTTTCACTGAATATGGAGGAACCAAATGGCATTAGATACACAGCCCTAGGGGAAAAGGAAAAAGAAAACAAAACTCTTAAGTCAGTTCTCTACTACAAGAGGCAACCCCTTTAGAGATAACATCTTTCATAAACTAAGAAAGCTCTGTCTTAAAGCAAGAGATTTTTAATGGAATTATTTAATTACCTCATTATTGATGGATGGAAAATTTCTTTTCATTTCAAGCCTTTGGTTATTCTTGGACATTTTTTAATCTGTTTGTATTTAGATCATTGAATTTTGTGATGTGTTCTTATAGTCATCCTGGGGTGCATTAAGAAAAAGTGTGACTAACAGGTGAAGGCTGATTCTCCTTCCCCTCTACTCTGTGCTATGGAGACCAACTTTGGAGTATTGTGTCCAGTTCTGTGCTCCTCAGTTCAAGAGGAACAAGGAACTACTGGAGAGAGTCCAAAGGAGGACTACAAGGAACATCTGTCTGACAAGGAAAGGCTGAGAGACCTGAGGCTGTTGAGCCTGAAGAAGAGAAGACTGAGAGGGGATCTTACCAATGTTTATAAATATCTGAAGGATGGGTGTTAAGAGGATGGGGCCAGCCTCTTTTCAGCAGTGCCCAGTGACAGGAGAAGGGATAATGGGCACAAACTGGAAGTTCTACCTCAACATCAGGAAAAAACTTTTTTCCTGTGAGGGTGAGAGTGCCTGGCCCAGGCTGCCCAGAGAGGTTGCGGAGTTTCCTTCTCTGGAGAGATTCCAAACCTGCCTCAACAATGCAATCCTGGGCACCCTGCTGGAGCAGGGGGATTAGACAAGATGATCTCCAGAGGTCCCTTCCAACCCCTACCATGCTTGGATTCTGTGAAATACTATTATTTAGATCTGAAAATAAAAGGTGGTTTAAAAGCTGTATTTTAAAATCCATATAAGTACTATCATCAATATGGTCAAATGACAGGAAGGTTTGTTCCACACTAGGCACCGTCCTCCAAAATTACATCAGTGGGGTTTATGTCATTATACTTCTTTGAGTGTCCCTGCATTATTTTCCCAGACATGTTACATACAGTTCCAACACTGCACTTAAAATTATCACAGCCAAGGGTTTTAAGGCAGGATCTCATTTTTCTAATATATCATATGACAGCTACAGAGGACTACAATGTCCAGGCCAAAGAGATCAGGAACAGAAGCATGAAATGGCCTGGGAGTGAAGAAGCTTCAGCTCTGCCTTGCTCAGCCTGGCTAGATACACAGAAGTAATAAAGCAGTAGAAGCATTAGCTCAACAACCACCATGCCTTTTATGGTAATAGACATCCTGGTCCAGTTCAAGTAGTCTTTGCCAGGTGAAGCCCACTTGCTGTTCACAGCTTCCAAACCCTTGTGTCCAAGCCTTTCTGTCTTTTGAGATAAATTTGGCATTAAAGCCTTCACCTTGACTACCCTATTTATTCCTACCCCATCTTCTGGAACAGGGGTGCAGGCAGGGCCCCTTCTGCACAGCCCCCTGACAGCCCCCTCCCTCTCCAATTGGAGTCAGTTCTGCAGAGTGATAGGGTTCATGATGAGAAAAAGGAGGGAAAGAAATTCTGTAATGAGCTCTGACCTGAAGAACATGGAAAATTATCTCAAGATCTTCTAAAGAACCATATGAAATATTATCACTTGATGATCTCAAACATGTCAGGAGAATTTTTCTAGAAACTCATCTGTTTGTAGTGTACAATAGTGAATACAGGGGTACCAAATCCTGAATGACAGAAGATAAACTATTTTGAAAGTAGGCTATAAGTGGAAAATATTAATAATTTTAAACCCCCTTCCTTTAACCCCAGATACTTGTTCCATTCCCTTATTGTCTGCCAGCCGGGAACCTCTTTCCACTACTTTAGCTGTTCAGCTGATACGAACTTGTTTGTGGACATGGTCTTCAGCCATAGGTCAGTGTTGATTAAAAGAGGACACTGAGGTGGTAAGAGTTTATAATTGAAAACCAAGCACCCCATACAAATAAATGTAAAGAAACACATATAAAGAACCATTTCCATTCCCGCCCCCCCCTCCATTTTCAATATATCACATCCAAAGTTTCATTAAAAATAGGTGTTTAATGAAAAAAATGTATTCTGCATTGAGTTATGATGCAGCTTATACAAGACTTTTTTATTTGCAAGGATAGATCTAATTAGAAGACAACAAATATTATAGTCACTGAGCAATTAGGGAGCAATTATGATGCAATAAACTACAAAGTATGTACACATGTAAAAACAAAAAAAAAATTCATGTTTATGAATCTTTTTTAAAGTTATTGAATATGCCAAAATTGAATAATTCCCTTCAAGAATCTATTTGCTGTCATAAATTGCTCATACACCATCTACTTATTTCTCACAATTATTCATCACGTGAATGAGATTTAAAGATTAATCAGTAATCTACATGAACAGTTGGTGCAATCTAAGTTCTGCTGTGAGAAATGGGGGGTAATAGTAAGGCCAGAGGTTTTCATTACACAATTATTGTAGATTGATTGCACCCATAATTTTACCTCACAAGGATAGAAAGTCAGCCGTTAAAATATGTAAATCATCTTCGAAGAATTAATGAAGTTTAGAAGTATAGATCTTTAAATGATATGTGTTACATTACATTTTACCCAGCAATAAAATTTCATTTCTAGACAATGGTTGGAATATATTTACACAATTAGACAACATGATAGCAAATTTACCAGTAGAATGGATGAAGTGTGAAATATTGTATATTTCACTGTCTACTGATTGGTGCATTCAGATTTTAAAATGTATGTATAACTGTTTGGAATACTTCTTGTTAAGTGGAAGAACTCATTCATTACCTTGACCAATATTCTTTTTTGCAACAGCACAATACTGGGAGCCATTATGCTTTTGCCATAATCCATTCCCTAACCAGCTTTTTCCTCATCTTGTATTTGTGAAAATCATTGTTTCTTCCTCAGTGTAAAACTTTGCACTTGTTCTTGTTAAATTTCATTCTGCTTTTTCCAGTCATTTTCCCAATTTTATCAACAGATTTTTTTATTCCAATCCTGTACTAGAGTCTTGCAGGTCTTAATAATTTAATACCATTCACATCTGTACCAAGAGAGGATATCCATCCTCCCTGGATGAATCATCATCCAGACCATCAATGAAATTACAGAATAGCACTCAATCCACAGCCGTCTGCAAAACTTAACTGAAACATCCTTCTCTTTTGATAGCTCCTCTCCAGCCCTGCATTTTGACAACCTTTTCAAAAACTACGATGAAGAACAGTTCTTAAATAATTGTATCACTGAGTTGACGCTCTGCCTAAGATTTATAGATGACATCTTTATTATCTGGATTGGAAATTTGGACTCCCTTATTGATTTTTGCCACAAATTCAATAATCATCACTCTCCATCAAACTGTCACTGCAACACTCATACACTAACACCAGCTTCCTACAGCAACATCAGTGGTGGTAACTTGCAAGAGCAATAAATGGAAAACTAAAGGCCAGCATATCTGCAGGCATCAAAAATAGCTTCCCAAAAGCCTTATATACAGTTGAGACCCCAACTACTAGAAGAGTACTCATGATGTTCACCTTAAAAATAAAGAAAATTTTTATCTGTCAGGAATACTTATGTAGAAAAAGAGTTTTTGAAAGCCATGTAAAGAAATGTTTAAGTACATGATGACACTTCCATCCATTACGGAACATAGACCTTCTGTTGTCACATCCTATCTATCCCTGAACCTATACAAAGTGTCATTAAAAAATTACAACTTGTATTACAAGGAACATCTTGCTCTTCAAACAGCCCTGCAACCTCTTTGAAAGGACACTCCTTGTGCTCTCAAGCACACTAAATGAATACAAGTTTTGAGTTGACATGTGGAATCAAACTCTACAACCCAAGATAGGTTATAAAGTAGGTATTTTTATTACAGTGCCAGGCGCAAGGGGGATCGCTCCTCCTAACTTGCACGCCATACTTCAAAGCAAGCAGTTATTTATAATGAGAAATATACATATTCATTGGCAAAGGAGAGGTTATTACAATTAATTCTGGGAATAGGTGTGATTATTATAATTATTTCTGGGAACTCATTATCAAAAGTCTCCTCCCATTGACACCTGCGCACTGATGTCTGGTGGTTGTGGGCAGGGGTCTTCTGGAGGAAGGCCCACAGTCTTCCTCACAGAGTATCTTTACCTCTGATTCAGAATGCAAGGTTGTGCTGAGCCAGCAACCACAGAACTGGTATAATCTAGTTTATCTCTGAAGGCTCCTCTTTGTTCCTGCTTAGCTCATAGTTAGTCCCTCTTATCTATACAGACCAAGGTTACTCAAGACCATCTATCAGGGTTAGTTCATCCTACCTATACAAAACAAGCTACACCTGCAAAATTAAAAGACTATAACACAACATTTATGTCTCATTGTAAAGAATAGAACATTTACCCACACATGTCTCCTGTATTACAATAAATATTCTCAACCACAGAACAACTAGTAGCCAAAAAAAAAAAAAAAAAAAAAATCAAGCTTCATCCAGTACACCATGCTCTCATGGTAACTGTGGAGGTGAAATTATGGTTCCATATGCCAATTACTTTTCTGTACTAGAATAATAATTCACACCAAAAATATACATAAACCCACACATTTCTAATGTAGGAACATACCCTACAAAATGCACATTCCATCATATTTTTAGTCTTGAACCTAAACCTGAAAAAGGGAAACCTGAAAAGTTTCAGGGGGGAGGGGGGAAATCCTGCAAATGAAAATTCATAATTAATGTATTTTTTTTTATTATCTAGCAAAATGACAATTTAGAAGTTTGATCCATTACAGTCTTCCTATTGGCTCCCACCTTTTCCATTTTCATGCAATAAACTGTCTACTTTTCCTTACATAGGTTAATAATTTCTTCTCTCCCCACTCTTTTTCTGCTCCCTAATGTGCTGTTTTTGCTGGGGTGGAGTTAACTTTCTTCATAGTTCCTGATGTGGGGCAATGTTTTAGATTTGTGCTGGAAACAGGAATGTTTCATTACTGCTGATCAGCGCTTACACAGAGCCAAGGCATTTTCTGCTCCTCACACCACAGCGAGTAGCCTGGGGGTGTGGGGGAGCACAAGTTGGGAGGGAACACGACCAGGACATCTAACCCCAGCTGACCAAACTAATATTCCAGACCACATCATGTCATTCTCAGGATATAAAGCTGGGGGAAGAAGGAAGGGGGAGACATTGGGAGTGATGGCATTTTGTTTTCGTAAGTCACCATGACATGTGATAGACCCCAGCTTTCCTTGAGATGGCTGAAGACCTGGCATTGATAAGCAGTAAATGAATTAGTTGCTTTGCTTGCGCAGCTTTTGCTTTACTTATTAAACTGTCTTTCTCTCAACACATGAGTTTTCTTATTTTATTCTTCTGATTCTCTCCTCCAGTCCACCAGAGGAGGAGTGAGCAAGTGTCTGCTTAGTCACTGACTGGCGTTAAACATGACACCTATGTACTCCCTATCTTTATTCCAAAGACTCACCTGGAAACAAGTTCTCAGTTTGTGCTAACTTTTAAAATCTATTTCTTTATTTCGAACTCAAAGAACACGTTTACCTAAAAGGTTGTTTCATTATTCTAACTTTATCCATTGGTCTAAAAAGAGATAGCAACTACTTACAGACACTTTCCTTTCCATCCTTAGACCCCCTTCAATAAGATAATTTCTCTTGAGCAAGTTAGGATCTGAACAGTGTTAATTTCTTCAAGAAAATATTTCCCCTCTCTGGCTTAGCTTTGAAACTGTTCTGAAACAGTTTCAGAACCTCAGGAAATTCAAAGTGTTAGCAAACATGGAAGAGATGACTTGCTTGACAAGATTTTCTCATGGCATAACCTCATTAACTGTCATCACCCAGGACCTTGCTATCCTCCAGATGCTTACAGATTGCTTGATTATTCATTCCCAGATTACCTGGGAATTGGAGGTCGCATAACCCATATAATGTATCCTTGGAGAAGAAAGTAAAGTGTTGCCATGAAAGCCTACCTAGCAAAATAATGCAGAATTTCACTTCTAGTAGTGTGCAAGGGAAAAGAAAAACTAAGAAAGGGTAGTCATTATAAGAAGGTCAAAATTCATTAAGATGAAAAATATTTTAATATTGTGAAGTTCTTTAGACCATTCATTGTTGGAACCTTTCTTCTACCAAGTATTTGTTCTAAGAACAGATCTGGTTTTGACCTGAGGTGCATTTTTTCCAGCATTTCACAGATTTACTGTTACTTGACAAAAATTAATCTCACTCACAAGCTAGGTCTGATTCTTATTCCATTTCTACAGTGAACAAATTCTGTACTACTAGCTATGGAGACAACTTATCAGCTAAATTCTGTAAAAGATGAAGTTTCTTTTAGAATCCCATCTTATTCTCTTCCATGTCCAAGATCTCAATGGCATTGTGTGGGGTTTAAAATATTTATTTATTTTTTGACTTACTAGAACTAAAAAAATTAAATCATTCCAGATTATTCCCAAGTGAAGTTTGTTTTTTAAATATGGCTGTGATTATGTTGTGCTTTGATAAGCAATAGCATCATTACAAGACCATTGTCATATAATGCATATATAGATGAAGTGAATCAGGGTTGAGAGCATTCAGGACTTGGGAGAAAGTGCTTAGAGTCAAATAAGATGTTTTCTAGAATTTCTGGTATATTTTTCTGTACTACATGCATATGGAAGTGCATTTCTATAATCAAAGGCATGATTAAGTAGTAGTTTGCAACAGCATTCCCTAGAGCCCGTCTGTATGAAGTCAAAGTCAAATCACACTGAAAACTGTTCAGGGGGATTAGGGGAGTGGCTGAACCTATAAGCTAGCTTGGGAAGTGAAACAGCTCCTGCACTCAGAGTTTTAGTAGTATGTGGAAGAAAAGCATCTTTACTGATAACCTTATTTCAGAGGAAAACTCATATGAGCTAAGGGCAGCAAAACTAGTGCTTGACACAGATGAAACAAGCCTGGAGATCCAGAACTGTTGAGCAGAAATGATGATGAGGGACTTCACAAATACCTGGATTTTACTCTGCAGAAGAGAGAGATGTCAGTCACCCCTCAGATTCCATCAGCTGGAGAGGTGTAACTATTTCTGAAAATAAGGCATATGTACATTCCTCTCCCTGATACCATTCCTTAACTGTTTTATTCTTGTACCCAAGTATTTTATTCTCTTTTCTTGTTCCCAAAGAATGGTGTTAGTGGCCAGTGAAAGTAAGGTTACCTCAGATATGAGTTAACTTACATTTTACCAGTTACACTTGCAAGTCCAATTCCTGAAGCTTTAAATTAAGCTCTGCATCTTCTGGGGCTCATGTACTGCACCTAGTCCTACTTACTACATACTACATTCACTGGCTCCAATCATGCAGCATGGGGATGTCAGCAGTATTGTAAGTATTCCTCAGGATTTTGTGGGTCAGATTCAATTTGTTTCACACAAACAGACTCTTGCTTTGTTTGCAGTCAGCTTTTATAAATCAAACTTCTGGATCCCGTCTTGGGAATGTGTCTGAGAGGATTGCACATTAGGTAAATTTGCCATTGAAGCAACAAAAACATTACTGCATCTTTGTCATGAGTTTTTAACCTCTGTCCCCTTATATTCTTATCTAGTACACCACCAGAATCTTAATGAAAAATCTACACATGTAAATTCATAAATTAATCTTTTTGGGTATGATGGCCCCAGTTTGAACAGTGTTAGTGTTCTAGCTAATCAGAAAATGGAAAACATCTTAATAACAAACCCTGCATTGCAACTTTCACCTCTGCTACCATTCCAAACAATTCCACCTCCTTTCTGTTATTATTTCAAGGTTTTCTTGACAAGTAAGTGCAGAAATGAAGAGATAAAGCCTCACTGACTCAATTTGTCTCAAGCCCATAGCCTACAGTCACAGTGAAGAAATGAATGCACTACAGTAAATCACCTCCTGGACATTTTTTTTTTAAACAAACCCGAAGACAAAATGTTAATGTCTTTTCTCCCTCACTCTTCTCAAATTGCATCCAAGCTTTGATTTTCAAAGTAATGAGTTGGAAAAGAGCAAGCTTGCTAAAAGTGGTACCTCTACAGTCATTCATTATGAAACATACACTTCTCAGATGAAGTGAAGGTATTATAATCAACATTCTAATAGTGTTTTTCTATTTTGAATAACATCATGGCCAGTTTCTAAGAGTAATATGCACAGAGTTTTGTGTCATTTGCAGCATGAAACTACATGGTACATTAAATTTATAATACACAAGACATATGCCAAACCTTTAGGTTGTTTGTTGTTGGGCATCTAAAACTAGTAGCTATAATTTTGCATGATAGCAGGATGTTGTTCAGGAGTCAAAAGCTGCAAGTTGCAAAAATCTTCAGTTAAAATATTCAACAGCATATTGAGAATGAAAAGTGTCAAAGAATGTTTCCAAAATGGAAGCATAGGGTCACTTCTTTAGGCTATAATCTTTATTCATGCAAATCTTGCTGAATCTTTCCCTACAAGCTGCTAGTTTCTTGTTATACATGTATATTTTAGAAGCCATTTTAAGCACTTCCCAACATAAAAAAAAAAGTGAAGCACTCAAACAGATATTTCCTAGTAAATGACCCAATAAGATAATATGCTTCAACACAAGGTTTTTAAATCCAGAGGTGTCATTTGAAGTGCTGCATCCTGGCATTTGTACCCACTGACCAAGGCATCTTTCCTGAAGAACTGTTTGTCTGAGGAAACCAGACAGTGACCAGACTGAAGAACTGTGACAGAATCTGTGAAACTCAGCTAGATCCCACTATGCTTTTCATTATCTATATTTACACCAACTCCTTTGTTTCTGTTTGTTGATAGCAAGCTCACGTTGCTGCCCTAGAGACAACCTGAAGATATACAGCATGCCTCTTGAGAAGGGAACTTTCTCAGCAGAATCTCCAAAAATTGAAGAGTTACAGTTGTTTCTTACTATTTTTTTTACCTGTATTCTGTGCTCATTATTACACTGGAGGCCAATCAGCATCTCTGATAGGTATTTATGCAGCACACATGAACAGTAATGATAAATATCAACTGTGTGGACTCGGGAGGCTTTAGATAGACTTCATTGTACAAATCTGTCTCAGGCATTTCTGTTGTAAGAGGAGCTTGATGACATGAGATTTTTATTTTATTACAAAATAGTTTTGCAATCTATTTCCTATATATTTATTAGAGGATTGACATGAATTTAACCACTTTCTTGTACTAAGAGGAAAGGCTGACATTTAACTGAAAGTTTTTGAACTGAATTCAGTACTCCCTAATGTTTCTGTATTAAAGAATCAACCCCTCCCAAACTAACAAATTAAAAATTTCTTCTTTTTAAGCTACAAATGTAATTTGGGGCTAAGTCTTAGTTTTCTCTTACATCTTAAGCACTATTCAGCTGTTTTTTCATCTAAGTAGTCAGGTGGTGTAAACAGGCTGACCTGAATATCACCCAGGGTGCAGGACAAAACAGCTGGCACCAAACAGGATATTTCAGAACATCTGATGCTCTTAACTACCATTAAGGGAATTTCAGTAGGAAGAAATAGAGCAGAGGCATCGGGCCCAAAACTTTCACTCTTGCCCGAGCCTGTTTTAAGATCTGTTTAAATTCTCAGGCTTTACAACACAATTACTGTATTGCAAATCCCGTAATTTGAAGTGCGGAAATTAAAGAGAAAAGTTATTTTAAGTCAGCCCCAACACCCAAGAGGTGTGACAAATTACCCAGATACTCTTTACTGTGGATGATAGTGAGATGTACAGTAGCTTTGAAACTTTTATGAACAGTATTGTCTTTAACAAAAGCATTTTGTTTCTTAAATAGATGCACATGAAAAGTCTGTTTGAAAATATGAATCATTACTGTTTACTATCAATTTGGCATGAGGAAACAAGTGTAGCATGTTCCAGTAATGAACTTTAAGAGAAGGACAAATAACAAGCTGGTGAAAAATTTTGCTGAATTTATAGTCAGACTCTATGAAATCTCTTTTTGATTTGCAGAGAATACAATTTCATCTGACCAACTCCTGTTAGAGTTAAATAAGCTTTAAACAAAAAGAAAATCCATTCTTGAATAACTATTGCTTCAGGCAGAGAGTGGAGAAGATTACAACACTTAAAAATTCCTAACAATGAAAAGCTTATGAATGGGTTAGATGTGATACAAAAAAATCCTAGTATTAAAGCACTTCTATGCAGAACCCTGGGCAAGCGCACTTTTTTAACAATTGGAAATACCCTCCTTACTGCAGATCTGGAGATAAGTATGTCACTGCATGAATTATAAAGATTTACCATCAGATAGACAAGGAAGAGACTACTATGTCCTCCTGTAAACTTGATTTATTGCACCTAACAACCCATTGACAGTCATCAGTATTTTGGGGAAACAGCAGCAAACAACCCATCCCCAGAATATACTTTGCCAGGTCTACATCATAAACACTGTCCTTCTGGATTATCCTAGGGCTGACTGAAGTGAACACAGAAATTTAAGTGTATTAACATACTGAAATAAATACCTTCACTATAGCTGTCTGTATTTACTGAGTCTGTCACCTTCTTTTATTGGTTACTTATTTTTAATACTTTTTAGATTCATT
>JANHGN010003385.1:0-35140 GCA_024605025.1 Megaceryle maxima
AAAACAAACAAAACACAATTGCCAAATAATTGGAATGTTCGTTGAGTACAATTGAAATGTACGTGACCACCCCTTGGCTACTCTCTATCAACGAAAACCAGAATATGAATACATGGAAAGTGTTGCTCCATGCCCATGTCCATGAATGATATGTATGATGTGATGAGGATTTTTTGTTGTGGTGTTTGGGTTTTTTTCTTGAGGCACTTTCAGTGTTCTTCCTATTTTAGCTTTTTGTTTTGAATTATTTTTTTTTAGAGATTGATATATTTTCTTGGTGCTTTGGGAATCTGCAGACTCTTGTTCAGTGCCTGAACCAAGAGGAAAGATGAGAGAAGGAAAGTATCATTAAACTATTTAGCACTGCAAAAGCAATTAAGCAATGTTGTTCATTACCCACTGCTTCAGAAATTCATGATAAAACTATTCAAGAGTAAAAATTAAATGACAGAGAAAAACTAACCTGATCCAAACTGCTTTAAATGAATCAACACCACACGGCAGGTGTGCTCTACAACCTTGGATCTATAAGTACATGGTCTGGAAGTATTTCAGATGCATTCCAGAAAGACACCTGGGCATGCATTTTGTCTCTGTATGCTAAGGTTTCCTTTGGCACACAGAGAAAGAACTACAACATGTTCCAGTCTGGATGATTGGAAAAGCAGGTGTACAACAGAGCACATATACGACAGAGCACATTTGCTCAGCAATACAAACAGCAATTCTGACTTGAGAACAAGCAACTTTATCCAAATGCTCTACAGAAGTTACACGTGTCTTTCTTTTACCTGGCCTGAGCTTCCAACCTTCTTTCCAAAAGATGATATAGTTGGCTTTGTCATTGATCAAGACATCTTTTTTTCTGATGTATCACTAGTTTCTAATCATGAATAGAAATACTGGGGGGTGGAGGTCATGGTCTCTGGCTTCAGTGCAATATATTTATTCCAGAGCTGAAACTGCTAATACTGCTTTGCAAAGTGCATATGAATGATCTAAAAGTAAGTTTTTTATATTAACCCATGAATATTACTAGTGTCAACTTTTATTTTCATTAGGAAACCACTACTTTTAGGCTAGACTGGAAATTGCTAATATTAGCACTGATCAATAATCTGAATCAATTTTGTCATTTAAGAAAAACCTTATAAAAATCTTTAATGAAGTAGTTTATCTTCTCAGGAAAATGCTAAGGTTTCTCTTTCCTCCTTTCTTTCTTTCTGAAGATTTTATGCCATTCAATGGCATAGGAAAATACAGTAAGAATCAAGGCATTTTCCCCCTTTTTCAATGACTGCTACTACTTTTTCCTTTTCTTTCTCCACTATTCCAAGTTTTAGAAAGGTACAACAGCAAAAGGAAAATATACAAAATAACAAAACCCACTTTCCATCTACACATATTGTTAGTAGCAGAACCTAGGATTTGGAAAGTTTAAAAAACCCCGATTAGTGTATTTTAATCCTCTAACTAGAATCCCATTTTTTACTCAGTTGACTGGAAGAATAATTCATTTTTAAAGCACTGTAGTCCCAAACTTCTACTATGGACAATAAATGGAGATGCTAAACTTTCTACATATTTATTGGTCTAGTTATAGTCTTTTGTTGTCACATTCTCAAATCTGGAAATTGATTTAGGTAGCATTTTCAATGAAAGTTCCTCTAACACATTGACAAAGATCTTCTCCAGTAAGACAGTTTTCTTCATCAGTATCAAAGCAGGTTGGATAAATATGATCATAATTTTTCTGATATTTTAATCAGAATTCCATCAATTTCTGGTTCAGCAAGACAGAGTTCATCCTGAAACATAATTTATTTAATAATAAGTTATAGAACAAAACATCTACTACAGTAATATAATTATATAGGGCAGTTGAAACATTTTAAAAGAAACCGCATAGTCAGTTTTTATTAACCCACTCAAATATCTAAGGTTAGACTGTAGTGGCTAAGCCATGAGTGGGTTGAGCATGGCTGGATGCCAGGTGCTCACCAAGTCACTCTATCACTCCCACTCTTCACTGGACAGGGGAAGAAAATAAAACAAAAGGCTTGTGTCTATGGTTCAGTATAAGGACAGGGAGATTACTCAGCAATTGCCATCGCAGGCAAAAGAGACTCAACTCAGGGAAATTAATTTAATTTATTACCAATCAAATTAGAGTAAGGTAATGAGAAATAAAACCAAATCTTAAAACATCTTCCCTTCACCCGTCCTTTCTTCCCAAACTTAGTTTTGCTCCAGTTTTTCTCTGCCTCCTCACCCTCAGTAGCACAGGGGAATGTGCAGTGGGTGTTGCAGTCGGTTCATCACATGTTGTCTTTGCTGTTCCTTCCTCCTGAAGTGGAGGAATCTTCACACTATTCCCACATTCCAGCATGTGGTCCCTCCCATGAAAGAAAGTCATCTACAAATTTCCCAATGTGAGTCTGTCCCATGGGCTACAGTCCTCCACAAACTGCACCAGCATGGGTCCCTCCCATGGGGTATAGTCCTTCGGGAACACGCTGCTCCAGTGTGGGTCCTCCACAGGGTCACAAGTCCTGCCAGCAAACCTGCGCCAGCTTGGGCTCCTTTCTCTGTGGGTCCACAGGTCCTGTCAGGACCTTGCTCCAGTGTGGGCTTCCCATGGTGTCACAGCCCCCTTTGGGCATACGCCTTCTCTGACATGGGGTCCTCCAAGGCTTTCAGGTGATATCTGCTCCACAGGTAACCACCATGGGCTGCATGAGGACAGCCTGCTTCACTGTGGTCTTCACCACAGGCTGCAGGGGAATCTCTGCTTTGCTGCCTGGAGCAGGTCCTCTCCCTCCTTCTTCACTGACCTTGGTGTCTGTAGGGATGTTTCCTCTCATGTTTCTCACACCTCTCTTCTGGTTGTCGTTATGCAGCACTTTTATTCCCTTCTTAAATATGTTATTGCAGAGGCTCTACCACTGTCCTGATTGTCTCAGTTTTGTCCAGCAGTTCTATTAGACACAGAAGGAGCTTCTGACACCTTCTCACAGAAGTGATACGTGTAGCCCTCTCTGCTACCAAACCTTTTCCACAAAACCCAAACATATCACATTACTTGAAAGCAGAAAAATTTTCTTCCATATTTCTAAATAGACAAATAAACGCCCTTATTTTTCACTGCAGCTGAACACCAGTAATGTAACATGATGTCACTGGAAGCGTTGAGTGTGAAGTCCCCGAGTGTTGCACAGGCATTGGACTCCTATTCAAGATACTATATAAACACTAAGTCACTCAACAATATAAGGTAAAAGTTACATGCCTGATCAGTAATGAAATATCAAACATTGATTTATGTAATTCCTTTCCATTTATATTGAATGAGATCTGGAATTCACAGCAGCCACTGTGGCAATACCTGATAGATCCCTAACAAACAGTGGTTAGTGTTCCAAAAAGTATTTGTCAGATCCCTCTTAGATCAACTTTCACAGCTCACCAAAAGACACATTTTTTTATTCCTCTTAGACAGTCATTTTAAATTTTATATTCCTTTAGGAGCTCAGGCCTTTAAGTGATGCTTTTAGGCATGGGCAAATGAATCATTGTTTTTTCTAATTACAGGTCGGGATATAGTCTTACATTTTACTTTTATGTTATACTCTCTGTCCATGTGTCGTACTCTAAACATTAGTTCAGTAAACTGTTTTGTGACCTTAGATTCATTTTATGCTGAATTATTGCAAGTATTTCATAGAATCATAGAATGGTTTGGTTTGGAAGGCACTTTTAAAGGTCATTTAGTCCAACCTCCCTGCAATGAGCAAGGACTAGATCAGGTTGCTCAAAGCCCCATCCAGCCTGACCTTTAAAGTTTGGGGTTTTTTGTATTTTAGATCCTCTTTCTCCCTTCAGTTTCATCATCTTTAGGTTATATATAGTACAATCAATGTAAATGAAAGGAATTAGGTCTCCATTATTGCTCACTTCAATTTTTCAACATATAAACAGGATTTGTCTTTCCCAGGATGATAAAAAATAGCCCAAGTTTTTGAGACCTTATTGTGGCCTTCCAGTATCTTAAGGGGGCCTACAATAAAGATGGAGAGGGACTTTTCAGGCTGCCAGGCAGTGAAGGACTAGAGGGAATGGATTAAAACTAGAGATAGGTCAATTCAAATTAGACATTAGGAAGAATTTCTTCACCATGAGAGTGGTGAGACATGGGAATGGGTTGCCCAGAGAGGTGGTAGAAGCCCCATCCTTAGAGGTTTTTAAGACCTGGCTGGATGGGGCTATGAGCAACCTGATCTAGTGGGAGGAGTTCCTGCCATTGGCAGGGGGTTTGGAACTAGATGATCTTTAACGTCCCTTCCAACCTTGACCATTCTATGAATGATAGTAAAAAAGAAGTAGAAATGAGAACTGGAACATTTTCACACAATGACAAAGCTATTGCATATATCTGAGGTCTTCTAAGATAATGAGAATTTATTATGTTGTCTTGTCATGTTGCACATTCCCAAAATATAAGCATCAACAGCTGTCTGTTTCACTTTCTTGTAAAAATCCTAAATTTTACAAGTTCATAATGCAGACCATTCATTTTCCAAACATTTTTAAAATGGAATCTGGCTTAGAGATGATGTCTTAGAATACATTGTGAAGCTAATCTGGGAACCGAGAGTCTGGTCCTAATACCACAGAACAACTGAAAACCTGCATATCCTTTTTAATGGCTGCCATACTAAGACAACTTTCACCTGTATCAATTGACAAGCTTTATACAATAATAAAATCTACTGTAGTAGTAAGTTATTTAATAGTAAGTTGTTTAATAGGGGTATGGTAATTTCTTTCAGCAATCTCTTAATAGAATACTTAACAGTCACAGGCACAAATGCTACCTGTTGCTACAGTTTAGAATGCTTCATTTTCTTCTTTCTTATAGTACATACACACTGGAGAGGTACCCTGTCTGTATAACAATAGCTTCAGCATGAGAAAGGAACTGATTTTATTCATAAACCAATCTGTTCATGTAGTAACAGAGAGCAAGAAACTAAGATAATAAGCCAAGGGGGTTGCTAGGGTGCTTGGGACAGTGCAAAATAAACACCTCTATTTACAGAAAAGAGCAGTTGTTTATTTACAAATATTAAATATGTTTTCATAGTAGTCAGTTAACACAAATAGACACAAATTGCCTATTTGTTGATGTGACTGACCAAGCAGATGATCTGTTATCTAAAATGCAAGCTCAGTGGTCCATCCTGGGAAAGGAAGAAAACAATAACAAAAAAACCCTTCATATTTTATATTCTCTCTCTTGACAATGTATTTTGATTTGTAAATAGTTTTCCACCTGATTAGGTCATGTCTGGACTGTAATAATATCTATAGCTCTATTTCAACCCAGGCATTCTTGAGTTGCATGGATAACTACTTCTGAAAGCTGTATTTCCAAGAGATGTGAATGATTCTCATGTTTTGACTAATTTAAGTGTGCTTTGTAGTGGATTAGCCATGTCCAGCAGTCAAGCACCCACACAGACACTCACTCTTTCTCTCTGGCCTGAAAGCTATCCAGCAGGACAGGGGAGAAAATATGAAGAGTAAGAGCAAGAGAACTCACAGGTCAACATAAAGACAAGGAACCTATTCTGCAGTTGCATTCATGGACAAAAATGAATTTGAATTTGGGAATTTAACTCCATTTAAAATGTTTAATTACTAATTCAGATATTGGAAAACAAAAACATTTAAACACTTAGGGAAAACACATTTCCTCCCTTTATTAGACTTAACTTTACTCCAAACAGGGCTTCTCTCAGAACCCACTCTGCAGCCACCCTGGCTACCAAAATCTTGCCACAGGCACCAAACATCACTTTTTGTGAATATTGTGTTAAATTGTATTCCTCACAATGAGATAAAATTGCTTTCAACTAGGCCATGAAAACTTGGTGTTTTGGAGTGAATATGATATATAGAGACACACAGAGATAGGGCAAAAAAAGGTAACAGGGGAGTGAATATCAGATTTTGAGGAGGAAACTAAAGAGGTGGGAGTAACATTTCCATTTCTTCTACATGGATAAATAAATCTGTTGATTACTACAGTAATCCAGTATTAAATCTTTCAATCTTAGAAATAATGGTTGGGGTTTTTTTTTAATCAAATGCAACTTTCATTAATAAAAACTCAGAAATCCATGAAATAACTATTCTACAGCACTTTGCACCCATCTGTCCTAGAGAGTTGACTATATGTCAGTATGAGAAATACTTTTTCACGAATAAGAGCATAGAGGCACAAAAAAAAAGGAAACAATAGAAATTGCTGGGATAAGCCCAGATATGCAAGTCCCATACTAGAAAACAGATTTTACAGATGTCACAAAACCTGTTTAGTCACATAATGTCTCTTAACAATTAATAAAAAGCTATTATAAACAGTTTTAATGCTTGCCTTACAATAAGATGAATCATGCATTGGACTCCACTAACTATAGCAACCATATTTTATTGACTAGGAGGTAAGACTTGCATGAAAAGCTTGTATAGCCACATAGACAAACACCACCTAAAGACTTTGAGAACATTATGCATACATTAAACATGTTTTAGTTTTGCTGTATCTCCTGGGGATTTTGTTGGATTTTTGTTTGTTGCTTGGTTTTGGGTTTTTTTAAATTATTTTTACCAGGCAATTAATAGCCTAAGAAAAGCTAGAGCAAAGGAGAAAAGGTAGTATAGCAAGCCAATTTTAGATCTTTCAGTAATGAGTTGATGCATTTTTCACTGGAAACACTTGTAAAAATTATTTTAACTTGCCATATATTTGCTAGATAATTATAACAACAAATAATTTTTTTTTTTTTTTTTGCTGCTTACTCCTCTTTCTCTATGTTTTGTTCCCCTTGTGGGTTTCAGCCTATGTAAGTATCAATCTATAATTTCTGTATGCACCCTGAAACTAATATCTTGTGATGGAATGTTAATTTAATTGAACTTGCTTTGAAGTGGATGTTGAGCTGTCATTCTAACCAAAGTTTCAATAAATCTTGTCTAAGTCTTGTGTAGTTCCTTGAACAATAGTCTTAGCAAGCTCAGAAACCTCTTATTTTGATAGGATTAGACATCAAAAGAGAACTTTGTTTCAAACACTTATTCAAACATATGTTGTTATGCTTTAGGGAAAAACAAACAAACAAACAAGCAAACAAAAAAACTCAACAGTTATGTTCAGTGTTTCCAAGAATATGAGCATTATAAAGGGTCAATGTGCATTTGGTACTGATGTACGTGGCTAAAGAAAAAGTTTGTATTTCAGAACAATTTACTGTACCTGTTATTTGTAGCTAGACCTCTATAATCCACTTATTAAAAGAAAAAATCATCACAGATTTGACTCTCATATCATGTTGACAGCAGTGTGATTTCTCTACTGAAATTCCCTTTTCTAACAGTAAGACCCAAAAACTCTATGAAGATTTTGCAAAACCCTGCCTCATAATGTTTTAGATCCCCTGTCCTGGTATCTTTTTCTAGGACTGAGTTGCTGGTGTTATCATCAAAGTATAACTGGCTGACAGCACCAACTATTCATGAGTCTTGGAAAAGTCAACAAGATGCAACTGGTATATATATTTGCAATTGAACTTCTGCTTGAAAGGTGAATTGAGGATTGGGTTAGAAATCAATTACATAAACTGAACACACACAAATCCATGGGCCGTGATGGGCTGAACCCATGAGTGCTGAGGGAGCTGGCTGACATTGTTGCTCTACCACTCTCCATCATTTTTGAAAGATCATGGAGAGCAGGTGAGGTGCTTGAGGACTGGAAGAAAGCCAATGTCACTCCAGTCTTCAAAAAAGGCAAGAAGGAAGACCCTGGTACAGACCAGTCAGCCTCACCTCCATCCCTGGAAAGGTAATGGAGTGTCTCATTCTGGAGATCATATCTCAGCACATGGAAGAAAAGAAGGTTATCAACAGTAGCCAACATGGATTCGCTAAAGGTCAGTCATGTCTGACCAATCTGATAGCTTTCTACGATTGTCTGACTGAATGGGTAGATGCAGGGAGACCAGTGGATGTTGTTTACCTTGACTTCAACAAGGCTTTTGATACTGTCTCCCATAACATCCTTGTGGAAAAGCTCAGGAAGTGTGCGTTAGAAAAGCAGACAGTGAGAAGGGCTGAAAACTGAACAACAGAGCTCAGAGGGTTGTGATCAGTGGTGCAGAGTCCAGATGGAGACCTGTAAGTAGTAGTGATCCCCAGAGGTCAGTTCTGGGTCCAGTCTTATTCAATATCTTCATCAATGATCTGGATGAAGGGATGCAGTGTACCCTCAGTAAGTTTGCTGATGATACTAAACTGAGGAGTGGCCAATACCCTGTAAGGCTGTGCTGCCATCCAGTGAGATCTGGACAGACTGGAGAGCTGGGAAAAGGAAAACCTAATGAAATTCAACAAGGGTAAGTGTAGAGTCCTACACCTGGGGAAGAACCACACCATGTACCAGTACAGGTTAGGGGTAGACCCACTGGAAAGCAGCCCCATGGAGAGGGACCTTGGTGTCCTGGTGGACAATAAGTTATCCATGGAATAAAAATGTGTCCTTGTGGCCAGGAAGGCCAATGGTATCTTGGGGTGCATAAAGAAGAGTGTGTCCAGCAGGTCAATTGAGGTTCTCCTCCTCCTCTACTCCACTCTAGTGAGACCACATGTGGAGTATTGTGTTCAGTTCTTGTCCCCCCAGTCAAAGTGCAACAGGGAAATACTAGAAAGAGTCCAGTGGAGAGCTACAAAGATGATGAAGGGACTGGAACATCTCTCTTATGAGGAAAGGCTGAGAGCCCTTAGACTGTTTAGCTTGGAAAAGAGAAGACTGAGAGGGGATCTTATTATTGTTTAGAAATATCTGAAGGGTGGGTGTCAAGTAGAAGGGGCCAGTCTCTTTTCAGTTGTGTCCTGTGATAGGATGAGAGGTAATGGTAACAAGTTGAAACCCAGGAAGTTCCACCTCAACATGAGGAAAAACTTATTCACTGTGAGAGTGACAGAGCACTGGAACAGGCTGTCCAGAGAGGTTGTGGAGTCTCCTTCTCTTAGAGACTTTCAACATCTGCCTGGATCTGTTCCTAGGTATTCCTGCATTGGCAGGGGAGTTGGACTTGATGATCTCCAGGGATTCCTTCCAACTCTTACCATTCTATGATTCTATGAATTAAAATAATGGAACCTTAAATAAGGGAGTACAACAGAATATAAATGAGAAAGAAACTCTGAAAGACTTCTGAGAAGTTTCTTTAGTAGGATAGGAAAATGACTTGTATCTGAGTCATCTATACAAGGATTCATTTCCAAATTTTTCAGACTAAATTAAGCCCCTGAAACATGATGTTTATCTTTCCAATTTTTCTGCTATAGCAGCCATGAAAGTTCTCTCTTATACTACCCCTATAATTACATAATTGTTCATGTTCAGTGTTATTGCCTAGAACAGAGAAAACTGTAAGAATGAGAGACTTCATTCCCAAACAATAAGAAATTCCCAGTATATATAGACTTCATAACTGAAAGGCTACGATGCTGAAGTTGAAAGTTACTACCCTAAAGGGCAGTACTTTTCACAGCATTAGAGGAAAGGATGATCTGAGAGAGATACTGGTAGCTTACAGACACTTCCAGGATAAATAGGGATCTCTGTACTTACAGTGATCCTCTAGCAACTAGATCAGCATGAAATGAAATTAACAAATTCATGGAATTTTTTGGGATTGTCCCCAGAAAAAATACAGCAGAGATGAGCTGGAAGAAGACTCCTGAGAAAGCTTGACAGTAGAATGGAGGAAATAGAAGACAACCCAGAAAAGTGCATTAGTATCACTATCACATAAAGATGAGCCTACCATTTTCTAGACTTCAGAATTAGTTATGCAAAAATGCAACTTTGGCACGGACTAGCACAGAATCTTGAGTGTCAAGGCAGTGTGAGCTGGACCTATTGTCCCTGTCCATGGCAGGGGGATTGGAATTAGATGATCTTTAAGGTCTCTTCCAACCCAAACCATTCTAAGATTCTATGATTTCAGATACCTCCTACAAAAACTGAATAGCAAGCTGTTTATCCTTAGTTTATCTGCAATATGAGTCAGCCCTGACAGGATTTGGATCTGTGATCAAAGCACTCACATAAACTAAAGTTATTAATGGTATAACTGAAGGAAGTACAAGCAAATCTAAGTATTTCCCCAAGGAGTTTACTGAAAGAAGCACAGAATGCAAAGTAATACTCTTCAGCTTCAATATCCCAAAACCCCAGTAACACTCTGTTATGTGCGTAAAAGATTCATTCTGTGAACACTGGAATGTTGGTAGCTTAACTGTTCATATTTTCATTAATTAGCATTGTATGTTTCCACAGATGTTTGAGGGTGATTAAAAAACAAATGAATATTTGACTTCTACAAACAGGGTTATTTTATTCTATTCTATTAATTATATTATATTTTCTTTTATATATTATTTGAGATGATAAGTGTTTGAATGTGTGGATCTTTTACATTATATGTGGACTAATACAGATTAAAGATTGTCTTTTGCAAACTATTCTTGAAATCCCAAATATTTACTATAAAGGATTAACCACCAAAGACTAAGAAAGCTACATTTAATTTTTGATAGGTTCTTATTAAATATCTGAGATTAAATGCAACTCAAGTCAAACTTGCTTTGGGGAAGCACAGATTCGGGTTATTTTAATGGAATCTGCATTTCATATATCTATATACTTCTCATCAGCACACTAAATATTTACAATACTTTACACTGATATAAAAAGCTAAACTTTTCTAGGATACATATACAGATAACAGCTACATGTGACTGCAAAACAGCAAGTTTTCATCTGTGTCCAAACTGCAGTGAAAAAACATGCTCTATGCCATGGACTCAGTGCCTTCACTTTTCAAGTGGTTACTCTCTTCTCTCTTCAGCCTTCTTTCCAGTGATTCGAGCTCATTGCTATTTTTTGTGTGTATGTATATTTATAAAAACAAAATTTAAAAACATCATTTAATCTAAGTAAATATTGATTGATTTTACTGTAACATTACTGTGAGTGCTGAAACATACTGCTCTCTCATTTTATAACACAAGTAATTTTTGTTTTAATTAAATAAATTTTGGAAACTTCTTGGTTTGTATCCTTGAGAGTTATTAACAAGTCCACAATTACTTTTCTCTTCTGATGATTTTTATTCAGCATACTGAATTATTAAGCATTTTTCTTAACTTCTTTTCTAGATTGTCTCTAACTGGTGCATAAATTTCTAGACATATGGTAACTAAAATAAGACAAAATATCAAGTTGAAAACTTGCCAGTCCTGGGAATTGTAGACAGTTATTTCATATATCTTAAGCTATTCATAGATGAAAATATATTAGGAGTGGGTTTTTTCAACAGCATGATTTTTTTCCATGTGTGTTCAGCTTGTGATCCACAATAACCTCATTATAATTTGTTGCATTACATTGCATTTCTTTCTATAAAATATCATTCTATGTTTTTCAGACCAAACCATCAAGATTTTCCCAAAAATAAGTTCCGCAGTTATGACATATATATGATCTATTCTACCACTGAAGCCATTCATGAAATTATTAAATTGTACCAAACTGAGATACTATGCAGAATATATCATAAGGACAATATGATGATTCATGAGAACATTAACTTTCAGTTAACTTACAGAATGATTGAAGTTGGACAGGACCTTGGAGGTCATCTATTCCAAACCCCTGCTCAAGCAGGGACACCTAGTGTAGGCTGCTCAGGACTATGACCAGATATATTTTGAATATCTCCAAGAAGGGAGTCTTCCAACATCTCCAGACAACCTGTGCTAGTGCTCAGTCACCCTCACAGTTAAAAAGTGTTTGCTGATGTTCCTGTCATTGGGCACTACTGAGAAGAGCTTGGCTCTGTCTGGTAGCTCAGCAACTTCCTGAGTGAGAGCTGATGACTTACTATCCAATATTACAGAACAGAAGTTTCTGCCATGGATTTTTCTTTCACTTTTTGAACCTGCGTAACAATCACAGACTTCCTAGTACATCCCTGGATTTTGACAACGAACCATTACAATATAGTTATTGATAACATTTGACCAATAATCTTCACACACATAAAATATTTCAGCTAGACTTCAAAGAGAATCATAGAATCATACAATTATTAGGGTTGGAAAGGACCTCTAGGAGGTCGCTCAGGACTCTGGGATGCATCTCATCAGGTCCCGTAGACTTATGTATGTTAAGGTTCCTCAGATGATCACAAACTTGATTTTCACATACAGTGGGAGGGACTATTCCCTTCTATATCTTTCACATGGTTGCCATTGTGTAAAGAAGAAAAGACACAATTATAAAAATAAGACTGGCTTTCTAAATCAAGAATGGAACTGAATTCAGAACAGGGAGTCAAGGATAAGAAACCTAGGGAGAAGTAATTTTTAATAGGACTCAGAAAAATTACAAATGCCCCAACAAAATCAAAACTCTTGCCTTCCTGGGAGTAATTGTCAGAGATGGTGACAGAGACTATGTGTTGTATGCCTCAACATTGCTGCACCAGTGTGGGCAGACTTCAAACCACAAACTGGGTGATGACTGGATAACAAGTTAGAAGCTCCTGTTTCCTCATGAGCTCAAAGAGAGAATTAACTCTGAAAACTGCAACATCCGCCCTATGCATGCACCCAGACCCAGGGCTTGGAAGACCAAGGGGTCCAGAGACCCCTGAAGACCACCAAAGACCCCTCAGAGGCAGTGTTGGGCATGTGTGCCACTGCCAGGTGGTGGGTGTGGTTAAGCAAAACAGTTAAGGATGAATATTCAACAGGACAACCCAATAAAAGAGCAGGAACAACCAACATCAGACAGAACATTCTCCCACTGGACTTGAAAACGAATCAGAATGACGGGACGCTACAGATCTGTGGTGGTAACTATTGCAACTGACCCTTTTCTTCCTTTCTTTCCTTTCTCTCTGTCTCTTTGATTTGCAAACTTGTTGTTGGGCAAATAAAGTCACTTGGCGCTTGACTCTGTTTTGAGTCTTAATTCTGTTCCCAAGAATACAACCAAAACCTCGCTCTGGTCTATGACAGGCACATGACGGTAATTCATTAGATGTGTCTAAATAGCTGATAAACAAATTCAATTAATAACTCATTCTGATATGAGGAAATTATTAGGGGAGGAGGAAGTAAAAAAAAAAATATTTTTCCTGTGTTTGATACTGACATATTTCTTGTTGCATAGACACATTGCATTCAGTGAATTCACAAGTAAACTTTTAATTTTATTGGAAATCCTGCATAATTTTCCATCTTTAAAGCAACTGATATTTGTAGAGTACTTATGTGTTTGTAAACAGATGTAGGAAAAAAAATGAAATAATTTCTAAACACATTGCTAAATTAAGAAAATTATCAGAAATATAATCTCAGACTGAGTTTAAATCATTAGATGGCTATGAAGTGTACTTCATAAAATCAAGGAAAAAAAAATACAAACTTTGATGGATTTGACCCACAGCAGGAAAGCAATAGTAGTGGTGATCAATAATTTCAGAAATTTCCATTTCTGCATGACTTGTGAAATATAAATGTTAGATCAACTAGAAAGCAGCATTTGGACAATGTATGGTTTTGTAGGGAAAGAGTTGCAACATACACACATATGGTTCATATTACCAAAGGTTTTCTGAATAACCTTGCAAATGACAACACACAATCCACTGACAAATTATAGCATCTCTCCAGTTGTTTAATTTAGGATATGATAAATGGCATGCAGTTTGGATTTCTTTACAACTAGAAAGGATGAAATTCAAAATCAAACAATATCTGCCTGCTCCTTCTGTGATTTTACTAGGGTTATGAGAGACTATTCAGTCTGGACTAATTGAAGAGAAGTTCAGTGCTGTTGGAAATAGGTATCTGTGAAGTAATGTTTCATTTCAACCAGGAAGACAAATTGTTCTTTGTCTTATACTTGAAATAATCAGAGTAACACCTTTACAGAAAGGAATATGTGAGAATATACAGTTAAGTGTGATATATGATAAGAAGCTTAATGCATTCCTACAACAGGAACTACATGAAAGAAATATGAGAACTTTGATGTCATTTCTTAACAACTTCTGTGCAATGGCAGGACTAACAAACAAATGGAGGACACAGCAAAGTCATGGTTCACAGTGAAGAAACACATTTTTACATTCTTGGGAATGGCAAACAGTTCTGTAGATCTTCTCTTTCACAGTTTCATATCAATATCTAGTAACCATGATTATATTTTACAAAAGACTAGAACATACAGTCTACCCATATGTCTAATCTCAACACCAAGAAGGGCATAGACAATCTGAAATCAGGGTATCTTTGAAGAAAATAAATATGAAAGACAAGTTTGGATTCACTATATATTGGAATAAAGGGAGATATCACATCCTAGATATCTATTTCTAAATCAGAATATGAAGCTTTTCACACTTAGAAGTAAAAACATTTTGAAGGGTTTAAAGAATTCTCTTTGTTTGGAAGTGCCAATGCCTATTTTCATGCAACAATTGGACTTTAACCCATAAGGAGCCTGCAGTTTGAATAATATTTATAATCACCATCTAAAACAGAGTTTATATTTAGTATAATTTCACTATCAGCTGATAGCTTCCAGATTCTTTCACTGTTCATAGAGTTAGACGCATCCATTTATGGGCATTGACATGAAAAATTGGGTGATATTTTATGTTATTTTCAGATCCATTTCAAAACTTATGAAATTCTTACCAAATAGGAAGGCATTTTCACAGGAATACATCTCCACTGTCTGGTTCCTAGCAATAAACAAATAAACATAGTAGCACAAAATAATAGTGATCTATTATTTGTCTCCATTCTTCATATACTTGTGATCTTTGTATAAGGGAGTACAAGATAATTAAACTGTAACTCTTTCATCCTTGACCCTGACTGCAACAGAGCCCAAGAACTGAAGAAAGAGTTTCTACCAGAACAATTATGACATAAAGAAAGTGCAAGATTTCAGGAAAATTCTTATCTGCTCAATTAGAGCAGGTCATACTGTACTGCTGCAGCTGCTGGGAGAAGCATTAATACAAAAGATCTCTTTCACACTCTCAGAAATTGGATGGCTTCATTGCTTAAACTTCTCAGAGAAATAATAAAAACTGTCAAGTGCAGCAGCAATCATGGGTGCAGATCTGGGTCTTACTCAAATCTCTATTATACCTGTGTAAATTAAAAATAACTCAGCTGAGGTCATTACATTTAGAGCAATTTAAAACCAATGAAAGGTTAAAATTAGGCCAGTCATTAAAAAAAACAAAGCAACATTTATCAAATAAGAATGTATCTTGCACAGATTTTTTTCTACTCTTCTCGACTGATTTCCTAAACACTAAGTATAGATTTGTGTAACATTTATTAAATGCTAAATCATGGTATAATATAGATGAAACTCTTTCATTTGAAGCTCTCCAATCCTAAATCAGCTAGAAGGCAGCATATGCTTGGTTGCTCCTTTAAAACGGAATTTAGTATTCCACAGCTCAAAATTATGTAAATGGTAATTTCAACTCTAAATGAGACCTGTAATGAAAAGACATGTTAGAAGGCAGATATAGACAAATACTTGTCAGCAATAAATACAATATTTCATTTCACCTAAAAAAATATGTTTATACTACACCTGTACTTTGAATCCTTCCTTGAGAGGGTATCTTATCAATGCTTATCAATATCTAAAGGGTGAGTCTCAAGAGGATGTGGCCCATCTCTTTTCAATGGTGCCCATTGATAGGACAAGGGATAATGGGCACAAACCAGAACACATGAAGTTCCACCTAAAAGTAAGAAAAATCTTCTTTACTTTGAGGGTGACAGAGAACTGGAACAGACTGCCCAGAGAGTTGGAGGAGGCCCTATCCCTGGAGACATTCAAGGTCAGGCTCGTGGTAAGACACCTTACAAAGGTATCTCATATAAGCTGTTTGAATTTTAGTAAGACACCTTACAAAGGCTACATGTCACCCCTCAGGCTGGGGATTACAAGAGGGGAGATTCTTCCTATGTATAACATTTCATAAATAATTGTCTCAAATTGCAAAAGTGCTACTCATACTTATTTTTGTCTTTATTTTATATGGATCAAGCTTCATCTTTCAAGTTCTGCAAATCCATACGTTTTTTCAATGCAGTATTTAAAGTGCCTGCTGGAATACACTGTATTTAAATAGATGTTCACACAGCCAAAACACTGTTTCAGCTGTCTTCTTGGTTGCAACAGTATGCACATGACTATTATTTCTAGTTCATTATAAGTCATCTCAGGCACAGCAATATAAAATTATTAATACTAACATTTAATTTTCTTTTTCTACTGTACATGAAAGCACAAAGATGGGGTAAGGCATCTTGTTTTCATCCCAGTTACCAAACTAAAATTGAAGAGCTAGTGGATATGTGTACAGAGTTTTTGCAGCCTCCTGGAATAGTTTGGCCAAAAATAAGAGCACAGTACATACTGTGTATATCTGTTATCTGTCTAGATAAAGCTAATGTCCATGAGGAGCTGTCACTATAAAAAGCTATAATTTAAATTATGCTCAAATTTTACTTCAGAGACAGCTAGCTGACTCCCTCAGAACAGAGAAAACACAGGAGTAAATCAGCATGAGTGAAATTTGCACAGTCAATGGACTAATGCTTTGGAGCAAAATGGGAAAGAAACTGACCATATGGACACATTCATTTCTTAATCCTTTGCCTTCAAGCCATATCCACTACCTTGGAACCAACATTTAAGATACATGCTAAAAATTATTGATACCGAAAGTCAGTGACTGAATTAGAATGAAAAATCTGGTGGGTCTTTTTGGCTAATTGGTGAGAAAATTAGTAGCCCCTCTGGAGGCTGACCAGCTGAAGAATTAGCTCTCACAGCAACTGAGGACAGTCACATACCTCAAAGTACAAAAGGTATATAACAACTCTCATTTTCTCTAACAGAAATATGCAGAACTGTGAACATTTTTCTTGACGTGTGTATGCAACATAATATTGATAAATACTTCTACTGCTGGGAAGTGAAAGAGAAAATAGATATTACTGAAAGATTCAGACACAAGAGATCAATGACAAAATCACCTACATTAACATAGACTATAGAACAAGTTAAGACTGCATATCTCATTTCCAATCCTCAACAGTATGTCTACATAACCTCTTTTCCCACCCTTACAGTTTTATCTGTTATGTTCTCAAGTGTGCTGCAAGAACATCTTCTTAATCTAACTTAATACTGCTAAACATCACTTCTTTAGAAATTAGCAGCTACACTGCTTATTAAGTTATCTTTTATGGAAGTGGGATTTTACACTGTTGATAATCACTATACACCAGCATAAAATCGGACATTAAAACCATAGCAGTCATGCAGGCATCATGTCAGTAATGACTCATGCCTTTGCTCTGGTGTTCTGACCTCACTGTGACTCCCTAGATCACGTCTGGCATTATGACACTGATATCTTTAACACTAGCAGCTCTCTTGAGACCAATTGAGGCAGCTTGAGATGATCTCAGAATATTCAACAACCATGTCTTGAATAGCTTTTGATTCACTAGGAGGATACTTCCGACAGTCAAGCACTCTCATCCAAAGTGAGCTCTAAGTCTCAGAGGTAGTTAAAAAGTGAAAACGACAGGTAGAAGTCAGAAAAGCTTGAGCCTTCTTTATATGACACTTGGTGTGGTTAATGTTAGTGAATGTATTATAGGCCAGTAGAGAAGTCACTCACAAATTCACAATGCTCTGGTTTTGTATTTTCCCCATGAGGTTAGGATAGCTCTGTTAGTACAACTTTATAATTAATAAATAAATAAATAAATAACAAAAAAACAGATGCCATTTAGGACACACATAGGTTATTCATTTCATGGGTGGAAAGACAAAAAATATGAGTTTAAAACATTCCTTTTTCAACCTTCCTCAAGCAAAACAAAAGCTGCAGTGTGCTTGCCTGTATACTAATAATGAAGCCAGTACACCTGAAATACAGAAGTTACAGCAGGATAAAATCAACAGTTGGGTTTGTTTGTTTGTTTGTTTGTTTTTTTCAGGCAGATGAAAAGGTACAAAGTAAATAGCAGAAGGTTTAAAAAGGTTTTGTCTCAGATCCAGGTATTTAACAGTTTTACAAATTTTATGCTAACTGATACAAAAATGGGGCACAGGGGAGAATTCATCAATACTCTGCTGTAGAATATTCTTAGCTCATTGTCTTTAAAAGTGTCAAGAGGTTAGTACAGGCCTTTCCACTGGTTAGCTCTCTAGAACTTTAAATTATCTTCCCACAATAATAAACTAAAGCTCAGTTTTAAGTGCCCCTAAGGGAACGGGTGCCTGGAAGGATTATTATGGGTTTTGAAGACAGTGACCTTTTGGCCATCCATTTGAATCTAATTTGCCTGAGTAATAGCAATAAACTGTTTCAATCCAACAGATATTTAATGATATAAATAAAATTACATGTGTATTGTTATTTTCCATTAATGATTTAAGTCTGGTTATCCTTAATTCTTGAAAAAAAAAGTTACATATCCATATTACTATTTATATGTGAATAGATTTTAAAAGAGGTCTATTACATTCTGAATTAGACATAAGAAAGGACTGCCTCAGAAGACACTGTTTTATAAACAAATTCTGTGAGTGCTCTGCAACTACTGAAGTTGTAATCATGAACTCTTGCCTTTCCTCAAATTCTTTGAGATAGTTAACAGCAATGTCCTAGAAAGTGTTGTGACATAAGAAGAGTAAAACACTGAGATAGAAAGTGTTGTGACATAAGAAGAGTAAAACACTGAGATATCTCCTTATTATCTCTTTATATCCACACAAACCAACTCAAAACAAACCTTTAATTAAACCCAGTGAATATGCTTATCATGTAGGCCATAATTAATTGAAGGTCCAGTCTTGAAGAGGTTGTCTCTTGAGGATCAAAGATTTCAGTTACTATCCTTTTTAAACCATATTCTTGCTTATATGAGAATAACTAAGCAAACATTTAATTGATCTATTTACAGTTTTGATTGTGACGATTAACAGAGACCCTCAAAGAACTGCAATAATTATTAACATGACTCTTCTCACTATGAAATTTCAATGCCATTGACTAAGGTGATAAATAAAATCACATGTCTATAAAGCTTTAAAAGGTATCTCCGGATCCTGGCTAGTGCTCCAAAAGGTGTTTGTGTAACAAAACAAAGCCAATTAATATGATTCTCAGAAATCTGAGTAAATTGTTTTTCAGATGCTTCAAATCAGCTGAATACCAAGGTCATTCCATGACCCTTCATTAGTATTTTAATAAGTAGAAGAGGCTTGGGAACTTGCTCATACTGGTCACAAACAAAAAGAAAACGATAGTGTCTCTTTTGTCTGCATAGCACTTTTTTCAGAGGTTAGTGTAATGCTCCATCAAATTTATCCAGGAATTGACAAGATAATAGAGCTTTTGCTTACCTTTGGTTACAATGAGAAACTCAGGCAAGTTTCAGTATTTCTTCTTTTTTTGCCAGTCAGAAGATGACAGTTACTCACAGCTCGTGTACAGATTCTTTTGTGCAGAGGTTTAAGCAGTGACCTACAGAGACTTTGCCTAGCTTTCTTATATATCCTGGTTCTCCTGGTTCTACATGAAAATATGAGAGTCATGACATTTAAAATTCAAGACTGCTTGAATCTCAAATATATTCAAAAATAAACATTTGTAACCTGCCTAATTACATTTATTTAGCCTTGAAAATGGTGAATTATGTTGTTCAGAAATCACTAAAAGCTAAGTTTGCCAGCACACTGCTTCACTTAGTGTATCTGAGCTTTTGTGATCAGTACTCAACATGAGCCTTTGTAGAACATAAAATATGGTCCAGCTGATATATGTTAGACCAGTTATGATCTCTCACAATATCCTTTTTTTGGCATACAATATTAACTAGTAATCCAGCAGGACATTATTCACTTTAGTGACTAAAACTCTAGAAATATCTAGATTTTACTTGAGCTCTATTTGTGATGTTTTCTGCCTAAGATAATACACTGACTTGCTCCTAGTGAATGTGTTCTATTTTTTCAGAGAATAAGACATGAACAGGTGATCTGAAAAACAGTGAAAAACAATGGAATGATTGTGACACAATTGCACAACCATTTGCCTGAAAAATGAGTTAAAATAAAGAGTAAAAAATAATATTTGAAGTGGAATCTAAATGGAATTTTTATGTGCCTTTAACCAAGAATAACGAAAAAATATGGAAGTACTATACAAGGTGGGTTTTAGATGTTTGTAAACGTGAATTGGTCACTGCTTTTTCAAAAATAGTTAAATACTGCTCTAGAAATTGTATCTGGAAGTCCAGAATCTATCTGATTTGTGCATTTAGAGTGGAAATCTTTATATTTATGATGTTTGCCAACACAATTTGAATTTCAGGAATGAATCCCAGAAATTGGCAGTAAGCAGCTTATGGTCAGTTTTAATTACAAATTTCCCTCTAGAATGAAAGTTAAGCTTTTTATACCTAACACTAAGAACAGATTTATCTTCTTTATTTGAACACAATAGAACACAGTTGCTTAAATAATCCATGACATTTAGAACCAGCTATGATGAAACATTGTTTTTTTAACATTCATGTATTACTATGAATAAGATAAGGTATGACTGCAATGCAGTCAGATCAGAAAGTTAGGTGTATTGCAAAAATTCCAAGGCAATTAACCTACCACCATGAAGCCTGCAAAGATGCATTTTCTATATTACAGCAGACACATATCCTTAGTTTACTGTTTATCATAACAGCTCTAAAGGGCTAAGGTTCACTAAGCTTTATGAACAATTATGTAATTCTATTTAATACTATAAAATCATTTTAAAAATACATTTCAATTATTTAAACCCTTTGTTAGCATTTGTAACTCAGCTTCATTGGACAGTTTTGCACAGTAGCACTCAGGGGTTACTGACATAACCACAGAATTCCAGCATTTATTTTTACTGTGATTTTTTTCTCTGCATGGTAGAGGATAAACAGATAGTGTCTTGTTCTCTTACACTTTAATTTCTTCCCAGGTAGATTTCCAATAAAAAAGGGTGGGGGGTTTTTGTTGTTTATCTTTAGCCCCAAAGCTATGACTTTCTCCAGGTCTGTCTGGAGTCTCTAGACACACTCTTCTACTGTCACTTCTTAGAAGAAAACATCATCTGTGCAGAAGTTACCTGTCTTTATGCAATAGAATAAATCTATGGAATAACATAAATCCATTACATTTCCAGTGATAGGCAACAAGTGCTAAACATACAGCAGTAAGTACTTTCCAAAAAACTCTAGAGTATACATAAACATAATCTCTAGTTTTCTGTGGTCTTATGCTAGGACCTGGATGCTGAATCAAATGAAAATGTACCTGGCATAAGCCATCTCTCAAAAAATGTTTCTCTTTGTAGCTAAATGAAAAAGTTCATTTTCTAGATATTTGCTTCTTTGAGACTGTCAGCATAAGTACCTTGTTTTCTTCCTAATTTCTCCATGGTTTTGCTTTTTTTCCTATGATTCAATAATGATAAAGTCTATTAAGTTACTATACACTTTCTCTTCAATCTCTCATATCAAGATTAGAACAAAACATCCTCTTTAAATGTGACTTCAGTGGATGGTGAACTTTCCCAGAATCTTTATCTGTGCTGTCTGCATGCTCACTGGCAGGTATGTTTTTTTTCCATTTATATTGAAGTCGAGTGACCATGTACGATCTAATTATTTGTGGTGTAGTTGCAGGTAGAAATTAAAAATTGAAGCTTCTTCTATATATTGGCACATATATTTATCTGACATACTTTAATTTGTGGACAAAATAATCAAGTTGAGACCCAAATAATTATCATGACTTGTTACCTATGGATAGCTTTTACAGTACTAATGTCATTATTTCTGGCACCACAGTGCCTTTTATAGCAGCCTAAAATAGCACAGTTCCTTTATACCTTTTAGCCATTCCTTCATCACCATAACGTTTTATGAATAATTCTTCTGACCTGATAGTACTTTAACCACTTTGTCAATAATGCATATTCTGTTCTGCTACTTACAATCTCTTACAGTCATGATCATTTCCTCTGTCTTTTCCTAAATGTTAAGTGTTGGCTTGGTCCTCTGCTGTGTAGAGTTTTGGCTGAACTCCAGCTTTGAATGTCCCAAATATTTCTGTTTCAGTAAGGATCCTATCTAATCTTTATCACATTCAGTTTTGTTTCTTTGATTAGAAAATTCTGCTTATTTTTTTATCTCCAGCTTGTTTTAATCCAGTTTTTAAATGTTTGTTTGTCTTGTATTTTTAAATTTTTCATTGTATTTCTATTTCACAATAGGGGATTCCAATTATTCTCCCAAATTGCAAGATGAAACCTCATCCATAGATGCATTACAAATTTCTCTCTGCTTTTATTTTAATAAACTCTTTAAAAGCATCTTTCCATCTATTTTACATGAAGAGCAGTACTTCTCAGTTCTATAATAGTCATATAGTTAGCCTCCTCTGCTTGAATTAACTGAGCAGTATTAAAATCAGGAAATGCTTCACAAATAGCTTCTTTAGAAATAAGACTGCCTCTAAATGTCATCTTTTCTGCTGTCATCCACTTATTACACATTTAAAGTGAAGTTTAAATCTTCCACATTTCTAAATACTTCTAAGTCTAGTGACATTTTTCATGACTCCAGTCTTCTTTTGCAGTTCTCATTTCATCTTTTCTTTGATGATGCACGTTGCTCAATAATCACTGAAAAGTGATTGAGAATGGTGGGGTACCTTGAGTCACACCAGATTTCTAACTGATCAGTGTTGTGAAGCAGGGGTCACTGCATGTTATAACATTCAGCAACAATGAATTCAAGATTGTACCCATTTTTAAAAAGGGTAGAAACAACGACCCTGGGTACTACTGACCTGTCAGCCTCACCTCTGGTCTTGGGAAGATCATGGAGTAGATCCTCCTAGAAGCTATGCTAAGGCACATGGATGACAGGGAGTTGATCTGACTCAGCCAGCATGGCTTCACCAAGGGCAGGTCTTGCCTGACCAACCTAGTGGTCTTCTATGATGGTGTGACTACATCAGGGAACTGTGGCCAGTGCACCCACCCTGACAAAGACCAGGGCTTTCCAACTATTGAAATGTAGTGGCTGATGATTCTTTTTGTGCTCTTATTTTCATGCCTTTACAGTGACCAGGGCCCTCAAGAAATAGGAGCTGACACGACCGCGTATGACCACAGATCACATTCTTCAAGGGTATAAACAGACCATCATCAGTGACCTGATTTGAGTTTGTCCTCCTTGGAGCAGCAGGTCTTCAGCTGGGGACCCTCTTCTTAGATCATGATGCTGCTCAAGGAAATGTCCTAGGATTGAGTGAACCCTCACCCCACCTTTAGTGAGTGAATGCTTCTCCTGTGTGAGCTCTTGTGCTCTCATGAGTGAGTGATCCCCTTTCTGGGTGCCCTTGAATGGGAGGTTTTCATTTTGTGATTGAGTGTGTGCACATATTAGGTCCTCGTTCTTAAAGGAATATTCATGAAAATTGGGAATTCTTAAATCAAGCTCTATAGTATTATTTTCCCACCTGACAACTGAACTTGTCATTTACTTTGGTCTGACTGAATGCTGGGTGATTTTTGGCTGGAATAAATCTCATGTTCCCACTTGACATATGCACTGTTTATTTTGTGGCTACCTCTGTGACATGGACAAGGGAAAAGCTACAGATATCATTATTCTGGACTTCTGTAAGCCCTTTAACACAATTGCCCACATCATCCTTCTCCCTGAATGGGGGAGATAAGGATTTTATGAATGGACTGTTTGGTGGATGAGGAATTGGTTTGATGGTCGCACCAGAAGGTAATGGTCAATGGTTCAATGTTCAGATGGAGACTGGTGACAAGTGGTGTTTCTCAGGGGTCCAGGCTGTGAGCAGTGCTGTTTAATATCTTCATTAATGATACAGACAGTGGGATCAAGTACACCTTCAGATACAGATGACACCAAGCTGAGGGGTGAGATGACATGCCTGAGGGATGAGATGCCATCCAGAGGGACCTAGACAATCTTGAGAAGCAGGCCTATGTGTACTTCATGAGGTCCAACAAGGTCTAATGCAAGTTCCTGCACCTGAGTCAAGGCAATTCTCAGTATCAATAAAGACTGGAGGATGAAGAGATTGAGAGAAACCCATGAAGAGGCACTTGGGTGTACTGGTAGATGAAAAAAATGGACATGAGACAGCAATGTGCACTCACAGCCCAGAAAGCTAACCATATTCTGGGCTGCATCAAAATAAGCTTGGCCAGCAGGTTCAGGGAGGTGATTCTTCCCCTCTACTCTGCTCTTGTGAGGCCCCATGTGGAGTACTATGTTCAGCTCTGGAGTCCTCAACACAGAAAAAACAAGGACCCATTGGATTGAGTCCAGAAAAGGGTCACAAAAATGACCAGAGGAATGGAAAAATTTCCTGTGAAGAAAGACGGAGAGAACTGGGTTTGTTCAGCGTGGACAAAAGAAGGCTCTGGAAAGACCTTATTGTGTCCTTTGAGTACTTAATTAAAGGAGGCTTATAAGAAAGATGGGAACAAACTTTTTAGCAGGTCTTGTAGCAGGTAATGGTTGTAAACTAAAAGAGTGCAGATTTTAGTCTGGATACAAGGAAGAAATTTTTTACAGTGAGGGTGGTGAAACACTGGAACATATTGCCCAGAGAGGTGGTAGATCCCCCAGCTCTGGAAATATTCAAGGTCAAGCTGGACGGGGCTCTGAGTAATGTGATCTAGTTGAAGGTGTCCCTGTTTATTGCAGGGGAGGTTGGACTAGATGACCTTTAAAGGTCCCTTCCAACCCAAAACATTCTATGATTTTAAAACAGAATATTCTTCCATGGCTTCTATGGCACATATTTTAACAACTATCTCACCAGAATTTTAGATATTTGGCCCAATGGAGGCAATTCTGGCTACCTAACATAAACTTCTCTGTTGAGTCAAAGGAGGAACTCCTTTAGAGACAAGCAGAAAGACATACGCTTCCTACTAGATGGAAATTACAGGAAATTACTATCTCAAGCTTCTTGGAACTCAGTCCATCTAGCCCTCTTCTCTAAAAGCATGGACAAAATCACTTTTTGCCTAATAATCTACTAGTTTTAGCATTTACTCAAAGAGGTAGTTGGGGGGGACTTAGTTATTTCCATAAAGGCAAAGATGAGTTACAACCACAATTACACGGAATATTGCTCTTCTCTCTAGTTAATGTCAGTACACTGTGAAGCCCAGCATGCAAGCAGAATATGACCAATCAGAGAAAAGCACCATAGTACATAAAGCTGAGTGCAAAAAAAGACTGATAGTTTCAAATTTGCATTCAGAACTCTTTTTAAATTATTATTTTTAAGAGCCATCTAACTATAGTTTGACAATAAATTTTACATTTGGACAAAAATTGCCCCAAAAAATTGCCCAAAAAAATTTGTCTCAGCAGAAAACACATCCCAAGCATCTTGGGGCCTACAAGAAAGCTGGGGTGGGACAGTTTCCAAAGGCAGGTAGCAGTAGGACGAGAAGCAATGTTTTTAAACTAGAGAAAAGTAGATTTGGATTGGACATTAGGAAGAAGATCTTTACTGTGAAGGTCACAGAGCACTGGAAAAGGTTGCCCAGGGAGGTGGTGGAGGCCCCATCCCTGGAGACATTCAAGGTCAGGCTTGATGGGGCTCTGATAATTATTTCAGAATAATGAAACCAGGTACTCAAGTAGATGCCCAATGAATTAAAGTATTTACTGTGTTACACAGTCCCCTAAGACAGGTGGACTAGGTATCTTCTTGCATTTTAAGTGGCTTTTAGGGACACCAGATTCTATATCTACCACTATCTGCAGATAAATACTCCATTTTATTTTATTTTATTTTATTTTCAAATTTATTTTATTTTATTTGTTTTGCAAATTACCTATAGGAATGAGTTCCATACAGTTTATAAGAAAATAATTTCATCATTTTGTAATTTCACTAAATGTTTTCACCATTCTTATGTTCTGACATTGACATCACATTTTTGTAACTTTGCCATTCATTAGTTTAATCTCACTTTAAATGAGAATTTTCCCATTATTTTGATCATTCTTATCATGCTGCAGTATAGTTAATGCATATTATAGTCTCCAGTCTTCACTAATACTTTATGGGAGTCACAGCACAGCTTTGCTGCAAATGTAAATCACTGCTATTCCTCTGCATGCTGTATACAGGTCTATAGCACTGAAATTAGCATATGTAATATCTTAATTTAAAAATGCTTTTTTTTATATGAAGACTATATATCTATATAAACACATGTGGATATATGTGCATAATTCTACACTGCTGAACAAAAGAGAATCAGAGCTCAAAACCAGGTCCTCATGCTAAATGTCACACACTAGTTTGTATCCACAGTCCTTAAGAATTATCATAGAATCACAGAATCATTAAGGTTGGAAAGGACCTACAAGATTATCAAGTCCAACTACCAACCCAACATTTATCATGACCCCTAAGCCACACCCTGAAATGCCATGTCTACACATTTTTTAACACCTTCAGGGATGGTGACTCCACCACTTCCCTGGGCAGTCTGTTCCAATGCTTCACCACTCTTTCAGTATTGGAAATTTTCCTAATATCCAATCTAAACCTCCCCTGACAGAACTTAAACTCATTTCCTCTCATCCTATATGCCTTATGTCTATTATGCCCTTCAGAGAAGATCTGTCTTTGAGTAAACTCATTGAAAACGCTGAAAGCAAAAGTCAAAGATGTAGGTAACTATTAAGCAGCTTGAGCAATCAGGGTACAGTGATTTATTTGGTGCTTTCTTGCTTGCAATGCAATTATAACCAGATTAAACACAATTAACATCAAAAAATGCCACCCATTTCAAAGTAATCCTAACTCAGCTGAAGTGAGTCTTGCTGGAACCCTGCTTAGAGTAAAACAAATACAGTATGTGATAATGTCCTATAAAAATGTTTATCCAGGACAGTAGACTCTGACATTATTTAAAAACTGGGTGGAGTGTCATAAATCTTCCTTGTTGTTCTGATCTGTCTTGTTCTTACTTTCCCAGAGCCACTGGAGGAAGATTTACACTGAGCAATTTTAACTGGACAACAGTTATCATTTAAGACTAGTAAGAATATTACCTTCAAAAAGTTGTCCATTGCTCCAGAGATCTGTTTACAAAGCATCAAGAAATTTACATAGAAAACATCTAGTGGAGATAAGATAATGTAGTTCCTCACTCAAATACTGATTTAGAAATTGGTAAGAATTAATAATTTTTTTTTTCCTGCCAATCAGACATCCAACTTAAAAATTATCTTCACTTTGGAAGACTTGGGAGGAAGCAGCAAACAGCGCAGGGGCTAACAGTATTGTCTCTCTCACTTTTATTCAGTAGTGTGACATCTGTTACATTTGACTGTCTGCAAGTCATAACACTTTTTAACACTTCTGCATAATGTTTTTAGAACAATATGAAGCATCATTAGTGTATTTCAGTTCCCAACATCATTGTCTCATGTTGCTTTATTACCATAATAAACTTGTGAATCACAGTAACTAACACAGTAGGGCTCCCGTAGTGAATTCATTTTCATAACTTATTTTGTTATCATAAATGTGATTCAGAAAATTGTAAAGTCAGCAGTTCTATACAGCTTATTAATAAAGCACATTACAGGGATGCATTAAAGCCTCAACTGTTATATTATAATGAAACATTCTACTTATAATTACAATTATGCTAACATTTAATAATAATTGTGCCTCTGTGTCTGTAGCTCATTCGCTCAATAGGAGATTTGGTCTTGTCAGAAGCAGCCATTCCCTCAGCAGGTGACCTGGTTGCAAACATAACAGAGTTTAAACAGAGCATGAAGTTAGTAATGGCATGAAAAGGGCAGATCTGCAGGTGGGGTTACCATCTGTGAGGAGGAAAGTGTGAAATAATGAGATATATGGGCTTCTCTCTTTGTGGAAATCAGCTATCCAAGGGTGAAAAGAGGAGAAACAAAGATAATGGATGAGAGAAGGAAGAAGGTAGACAGGTGAAGAAATATCCTGACATGCAATGCACAGCTTGCTATCATTAACAGTACATAGGACTACAATGTCAAGAGTAAACAACTAGTTACATATGTCCCAGTAATGCTACTAAATTTTCTTCTGAAGTAGAAAATTGAGAAGACTAAGAGTTTATTGTTGAACCCCAGCTTTCTTTTTAAGGGTGACATCGGGGATCTTGAAGATAGATAGACTATTGTCCATTACAGATTCTTGGTCTCCAATAAAAAGACACTGACACACTCTTTTCTTAATCAAGAAACAGTAGTAGGAGTCAAGCTGCAAAGCTATTCTTACACTCTAGAGATGTAGCTATGTAGTCTGGAAACTGTTCCAGGTGGTAGCAGGTTTTTCATAAGAACCCAGCACTTCTCCAGTATAAAAAAAGAGTGCCTTTTATCCAAGAATTTAAAGGAACAGAGACAACTCAAGTTTATATGTCTCATTATTACCATCTCTACCAAATTACAGAAGCAGAGATGGTACACAGTCTTGCATCATGAGATGAAATTACAGTTCCTATTGATGTACTAGCCCTTATCTAGATCAAGGCTCCATCTGCTTTTGGACTCATGGTGGAAAGATAAAGAAGATTCCTACGTCCAGGAGAATCTTTACTTGAGATTATCCTTTCCCAAGTTATTACAGATAGGCTTATGTTCCTCATATTGTGTAGAAATACATGTTTAGAACTGTTACAATGAGTGGAAATTGTGACTTCACATGCATATCCTCCTGTCCTATATTCTAAAATGATTGAAGGAAGGTCTTTTATATCTTGTGGAAAAGAAATTGAGAACCACTGGAGCATTATCAACTGCTAGTCTGTTGCTAATGGGACAAAAATGTCACTTCCATAGTCAGTCTCCACAGTATAGTAAATGTAGTCTGGTGGATTCATACCTTCTCAGTGTGAGTACACAGCATAGAAAGAGGAGCCTATGTCAAGATAAAATGTATGCTTTGCAGAATCTTCCACTGCAGTTAAAGACTTATTGGAAAGAGGGAGAGGGAAGAATTAATTTCAGCCTGAAATACTGGTGAATCTCTGACTCATGATAGGAGGGGAAGCGGACAGCTTGCTTGTAACTCTCAGCTGCTTTAATAAAAAGTAGAAATAATTAAGAATATGCTTTCTGCTCCTAACTTTATGCTTCTTCCTGCCATATTTTCTTAGAAAAATATAAGAGGGTATAACTGTGGCTTGGGAAACACCTGAAAGAGCATGAGGAAGCAACGAGGGAGATCAGGACATTTGAAGCAGTTAATTTGAAGCATACAGAGGCTGGATCACCAAAACAGTAGCAGGTGTACAACTTGAGGTCAGGGTTGTGCACCAGAGATGTAGAAACAAGAATAGTCATATGCCTTAGCTTATACTATCTTCAGTTAGGTTGAACACTTCTTCAGAGGTATTTATCCCCCTTCTTGGCAGGTTCATACAACTAGCTTAGAATAATATTTACTTGTCTAGAAGTACATAAAGTGAATCTCACTCCACGTAAATTGTTGAAAGATGATACAAGAATTAATCTATAAGTGAAGAAAAATGCATGAAAACTGGCCTTCAGATGCTGAAAGGACAGAAATAGGACCAGACAGAGCCAGTACTGATTCTTATCTCAACCTTTCGATGTCATACTGAGTTAAATAAGCTGAATGTCCTAATGCCAGTCCATGTTGACCTAAAATATGTGCCATAATGCCCCGGGTGTGTCCATATCTAGTGGAATATTCAGAGCTAGAGAGATGTGAGGTCTTTAATTAGTAAAGCAACTTAGGCACTTTTAAAAGATAAGTCTGTACTCCTACATGATGCTCTAAAACTAGAGTTGTGAAGACACAGTTGGCGATCCCTCAGAATTACTCTTAGATGCTGTTCCATTAAGCCCACAGTGTGCCTTTCTTAGGACATATGAATATCACAATTCAAATAACCATTCTGGTGATATGTTGTTTTGATGGAACTTTTTGAGTCTATCAAAAATTGCTGTCAAGTATTTTAATTTTTGTAAGGGGTGGATATAGCGTAAGTGTCACACGCTCATGTTGCTTTCAGTAGAAAATATTTCTAAGGACAGATTCTATGTGACAATCAGTTTAATGGTAAAGAGCTGAGTAAATCAGCATACTTAGATGGAATGAGTGTTCACTATACTCTTGTTTTCTTATATGGAAATAACCTAGAAAAAACCCAACTTTTTCAGCTGTTCTCTGGAAAGAGGTATCTAGACTTACTTAAGAAAAATGGAATGAGAGATTAAATTATATGCTATGGAGAAGAGAAAAATGGCACTTCTTCCTAGAAAAAAGGTTTCAAAAAGTGGTCCCTGTAAGAAGATTAATATAATGAGGCTGGGTGTCCAGGGAACAGCTAGTTCAACCACTAAAGACTGAGGCAAAGTAGGCATTGAGCACCTCAGCCTTTTCCTCATCCTTTATTATTATGTTCCTCTTTGCATCCAGTAAAGGATGGAGATTTTCCCTAATCCTCCTTTTGTTGTTAATGATTTTATAGAAACATTTTTTTATTATCCTTAACAGCTGTAGCTAGGTTGAGATCTAGCTGCACTTTGGCTCTCCTAATTTTCTCCCTGCATAGCTTCATTACATCTTTATAGTCTTCAGGAGAGACCTGCCCCTTCTTTCAAAGGTCATAGACTCTCCTTTTGTTCTTGAGGTCTAGACAAAGGTCCCTATTTAGCCAGGCCAGTCTCCTTCCCTGCCTACCTGTTTCTTGGCACAGGGGGACAGCCAGCTCCTGAGCTATGAAGACTTCTCTCTTTAAGTACATCCAGCCTTGCTGGGCTCCTATATCCTTCAGGGCAGGCTCCCAAGGGACTTTGACAGTCAGTCTTCTGAACAGGTAAAAGTTTGCCCTTCAGAAGTCTAAGGTGGCAGTTTTAATAACTCCTCTCCTTGTTTCTCCAAGGATTGAAAACTCAATCATCTCATCACTGTGCCTTAGACAACTTCCAACCTTTACTTCCCCCACAAGTTCTTCCCTGTTCACAAGAAGCAGGTCCAGGAGGGCACCTTCCCTGGCTGGCTCACTTTCCAGCTGTGTGAGGAAGTTGTCCTCCACACATTCCAAGAACCTCTTGGATTATTCCTTCTTTGCTGCGTTGTATTCCCAGCAGATATCTGGGAGCTTAAAGTCCCCCAGAAGAACAACGGCAAGTGACTGCGAGATTTCCCCCAGCTGCTTATAGAAAGCTTCATCCACCTCACTGCTTTGGTTGGGAGGTCTATAGCAGACTCCCACAGTGATACCATCTTTATTGGCCCTTATCCTAATCCAAACACTCTCAACCCCATCATCACTATACTTGATTTCCAAGCTCTCATAGCATTCACTAACATACAGGGCCACTCCACCTCCTCTCCTTCCCTGTCTATCCCTGCTGAAGAGCTTGTAGCCATGTGAGGCATCCCATCATGTTTCTGTGATAACAACTATATCATAGTTTTCCTGGTGCATCATGGCTTCAAGCTCCCCATTGTTGCTTGTACTGCATACACTGGTATAGATCCACTTCAGATGAGCTAATGATTCCAACACCTTTTTGTGAGTGTGCGCACCATTTCCTGCCAGACCCTTCTCAGGTGCTTCCATGATTTCTAAACACCTATCCCTTCTCTCAAATGAAATGGCAGAGCAAAAGTCCTTACTAGTCCACCATCCTTCAAGCCCTGGAATTCTTCTCTTGGGCTTATTCCTAACAGGCCCAGTTCTCTCCCCTTCCCCTTTTATATCTACTTTAAAGCCCTGTCAATAAGCCCTGCTAACTCCTGCCCCAAAATCCTTTTCCACCTCTGGGACAGGTGCATCCCACCTGCCACCAGCAATCCAGGTGTCTCATATAGCAGCCCATGATCAAGAAACCTAAAGCCCTGATAACACCAGTCCCAGAGCCATGGGTTGACCTGTTGTCTCCTCCTGTTAGTTTCCTCATTCATGACTGCCACTGAAGGGATAGAGGAGAACACAACTTGTGTTCCTGATCCCTTAAGTAACTGCCCCAAGGCTCTAAAATCACTTTTAATTGATTTTGGTCTCCTTCTGCCCACTTCTTCACTACCCACCTGAAGTACTAAAAAGGGGTAATAATCAGAGAGGTTTACTATGGCTGGAAGTTTGTCCAACACATCCCTAACCCATGCCCCAGGGATGCAGCAGACTTCCCGTGAAGTGGGCTAGGATGGCATATTGGTCTCTCTGCCCCACTCAGCAGAGAGTCACCCACAACAATGACCTGTCTGCTTTTCCTTTTGGAGCCAACTGTGATGCTGGGTCTATGGCAACTTGGCCTTTCTGGCATTTTTGGCTTGGGTGAACCATCTCCCTCTCCAACAGCCAGCTCCTCCTGCAGAACCCCATACCTGTTCTTCAAGGTAACTGATGACTTATATTCAATCTGACATCAACCCAAACCCCAAATCTCTTTCTGTGGGGCTGCTCTCCAGCCTCTCATCCCCTAGTTTGTATGTATAACTAGGATTGCCCAGTTCTAGGTGGAGAATCCTGCACTTGCTCTTGTTAATTTTCATATGGTTGATGACTATCCAGCTCTCTAGTCTTTTCAGATCTCTCTACAAGTCCCCTCTACCCTCAAGGGAGTCCACAGCCCCTCCTAGTTTCGTATCATTAACAAACTTCTTAATATACATTCAATTCCTTCTTCCAGAACATTTATAAATACAGAACAATGGCCCTAAAATGGAGCCCTGGGGAACCCCACCAATGACTGGCCACCAGCCTGATGGAACTCTGTTTACTACAACTCTCTGAAACTGACCCATGAGCCAATTACTCACCCAATGCATCACGGACTTGCCTAGCTGCATGCTGGGACTTTTTTTTCAGAATACTATGAGAGACAGTATATACAAGAGACATTAATACATATAACATTGAAATATAGTATTGGAATATACGTTTTAAACTTTCTTCATCTTGAGTATTTTCACTAATGAATCAGTGAATGATGGGAATAGATTTGAGTACTATTACATGATGGTACTTGCTGTGATTAAATTTAGTCCAGACAGGAAATAATCCTGCCATACAAATGTCCTCCACCTGATCATAATCATTTATCTTCAGGTTTGAATGATTAAACCAGATTTACCAAAGCTGCAAGTGAATTGTCTTCATTTGATTTTCAGGTATTAGGAAAATGTACTTGCAGTTTTTTATAACACTATATGGGTTTATTTATGGATTTATGGATATTACAATATTTAAATACATCCTTAAGCTTTTTAGGTTTAGACTGGCTTATTTTATATAAAGCCCTTCTTTGAAATGTTCCAGTGTTCAGTTTTGACTGTTGACTCAGTAGATTTAGCAGTGAAGAAAACATTTTCATATTAGCTAGATTGCCTCACTTAGGGTATTGTAATTCCATAACATAAGTCATCATTGTTCATATATTATTATTGATTTTATAATTTAGGGTCAGTATAAGGCCCTTATATTTTAAATCTTAAAAATACATTGTGAAGCATTTCACTATTATGATTTATACTTCTGCAATATGGTCAACTGCTCTCTATTACTCGGGTCCATCAAAACTCAATATATTTTTTTATCCAGAATTGGTAATGGGCTCTTCTGCCATTGCTTGAAGAAATGGAAAATTGTTAGCTAAATAAATAGATCCTAGAATATTTTATAGCTGAAAACATCTGTCACTATATTCTAAAAGGTTTCCTTTAATATTTAATAAGCTCTTCATGTCAGTAAAAATAATACAAGGAAAACAGTTTACGAACTGCTCAGCTTTAATACTGAAAATTAAAATAGTTTCTAGGGAAATGATGTGACAAATTCTACTGAATTTCAGGTTAAACTATCCCATTATTTAAACCACTTTGCAAGATCTAATGTGTCCTTAGTGTCCTCACAGAGCATAGAAACTCCACCTACAGTAGTATGTTTAAATGTTTAACTTATGGGATAATATATTACTCAGTACACATAAAGATATGAATGTACAAGAGGGTAAAAAAATTTAACTGTCTAAGGCACTAAATAATTTATAAAAATGTTTTCTAGCTTTTTTTTTTAAACTTTTTTTTAGTAATTAATTCTTAAAGAGTATTGATGTCCATTCAACATCACTAGAAACACTGTTGTATTTTATTAACTGGAGAGATAGCTATCATTTTTTTTCCTCCTTTCACAGCTTGGAAGGAAAGTTGAGTAATTAACACTAGCTAATTTTGCAAATTAATATACATGTTTTAAATTCAAATAGCATATTACAGCTACACTGCTGGAATATGTACTACTTTAGTAAAGACTTTAAAATTAGTTTCATGTATTGTACAGAAACTGTCACCATACAAATGAAAGGAAGAAGGAAAAACTGTGAAGTACATAAAGAAATATAATTTTCCTCCATATTTCTTGTAATACAAACAAGGTATGACAAAATATTGTAGTGGTTATGAATTTACAGCTTTCAATAATAAAATATTTCCAATAGGAAATTTTATCATCATTTTAGTGAAGTTAAACTGAAGGCTTATTTGCAACTGGAAAGAGAAAAGTCATATTTTACAATATAGTTTGTCATTGTAATCATTCCTTTCTCATAATTCCTGAATAATAAAATACATTATTTTAATATTATTACTAATAATATATTAGGATTATAATATTTTATAATATATTAGATTTCAATGGGGCTGGTTGCTGGCTGTTAGCCTATCCCCCACATGTATCCTGGTTGCTGGCTGGTAGCATGGGCCCCCACATGCGTCCTGGGCTGCATCAAAAGAAGTGTGGCCAGCAGATCAAGAGAGGTGATTCTACCGCTCTACTCTGCTCTGGTCAGA
>JANHGN010003385.1:44468-64865 GCA_024605025.1 Megaceryle maxima
TAGAGCGGTAGAATCACCTCTCTTGATCTGCTGGCCACACTTCTTTTGATGCAGCCCAGGACGCATGTGGGGGCCCAGGCTACCAGCCAGCAACCAGGATACATGTGGGCTAACAGCCAGCAACCAGCCCCATTGAAATCTTAAAAAAAATCTTTCCCCTTCCCCTCCCTTTCTTCACAGGTTCAGCTTCACTCCTGATTTCTCTACGTTTTTCCCTTCAGTGGCACAAGGGACGGGGAATGGGGAACAGTTCATCTCGTGTTATCTCTGCCTCTCCTTCTTCCTCAGGGGGAGGACTCCTCACACTCCTCACATATTCCCATATGGGGTTCCTCCCAAGGGAGACACTCCTCCATTAATTTCTCCAACGTGAGTACTTCTTATTGGCTACAGTTCTTCATTAACTGCTCCAGCATGTGTCCTTTCCACAGGGTAGAGTCCTTCAAGAACAGATTGTTTCAGCATGTGTCACCCATGGGGTTACAACTCCTCCCAGCAAACCTGCTGTAGCATGGGGTCCTCTCTCTACAGGTCCACAGTTCCTACCAGAAGCCTGATTCAGCACAGGCTTCCTGTAGGGTCACACTGTCCTTTGGGCATCCACCTGCTCTAATGTGGGGTCCTCCACAGGCTGCAGGTGGATATCTGCTCCACTGTTGACATCAATGGGCTTAAGGGTACAACCATGGTCTTCATCACAGGCTTCAGGGAAATCTCTGCTCTGGTGTCTGGAGCACCTCCTTCCCCCCCTTCTTCACTTACCTCCCTCCTTCTTCACTGACCTCAGTGTCTGCAAAGTTGTTTTTGTCATATATTCTCACTCCTCTCTTCGGTTATAGTTGAACAGGTCTTTTATTCCCTTCTTAAGTATGTTGTCACAGAGGTGATGCCACTGACACTGATTGGATCAGTCACAGGGGAAGCTTCTAGCAGCTTCTCACAGAAGCCATCCTGTAGTCTCCCCACTACCAAATCCTTGCCACACAATCCCAATAGAAAAGGAGAAACAAGCATAATATAGGCTTTTCTTTAGAATCCTAGCTATTTCTTTTAATAAGGTTACTTCAAATGTAGTTTGGCTTTGGGGGAAGCAGAACCATGTGGTAGGAGGCTTTCTTTCATAAAACTCACTGTGCTTACTTGTATCATTTTTCGCTATCCTCACCCTAAATTCTGACTGTTACTCCACAGTTACCCTTTTCATGACCTCTAAATTTTATTCATAACTCCTTAGTAGCAGAAAAAAACAACCCCTTGTGCCCTTGTGGCCAAGAAGACCAATGGCATCCTGAGGTGTATTAGAAAGGGTGTTGTTTGTAGGTCAAGAGAGGTTCTGCTCTCCTCTACTCTGCCCTGTTGAGGTCTCATCTGGAATATTGTGTGCAGTTCTGGGCCTCTCAGTTCAAGAAGGACAGGGAACTGCTTGAGAGAGTCCAGTGCAGATCCAGAAAGATGATTAAGGGAGTGGAACATCTCCCTTATGAGGAAAGGCTGAGGGAGCTGGGTCTCTTTAGCTTGGGGGAGACTGAGAGGTGTCCTCATTAATGTTTATAAATATGTAAAGGGTGAGTGTCAGGAGGATGAAGCCAGGTTTTTTTCAGCAATGTCCAATGATTTGACAAAGGACAGTGCGTGCAAGCTGGAACATAGGAGGTTCCATGCAAACGTAAGGAGAAACTTTTTCATGGTGAGGGTGACAGAACACTGGAACAGGCTGCCCAGGGAGGTTGTGGAGTCCCTTTGGAGACATTCAAAACCCACCTAGACATGTTCCTGTGTGACCAGATCTAGGTGATCCTGCTCTGGCAGGGGGTTGGACTATATGATCTTTTGAGGTGCCTTCCAACACCAAATATTCTGTGATTCTGTGAAAACATCCCTAATCAACAAATAAATATGGAAATGTTTAAAAAATCTACCTGAATGTGTTACTCTTCTATCAGTATGTTATCCTTCACTAGATATTCATCCGGCTGCTATAACCCTCTTAAGTGTAGTATTTATCACCCCTTTTTTCTTCTTTCCCATCCCTTCCTTGACAATTATCACAGCTTTTCCTAAAAATTTTAATTTTCAAAGTATTTTGACACCATGTGCTCTCTTACACTTTGGAGACAATGAAGTTCCAAGTTTCTTTCTGCATGGTGTATCAGCTCACACTACATGAAATCTCAGGAAATCATTTGCATTTATCTTGATAAAAACAAGAACTTAATCTTGTCTGCCTGCATATACTGAACTAATTAAAATTAACTATTAGAAGGAAACTGAGTAGAATGTTAAGTATGGACTTGATGATCTTGAGGTCTTTCCAACTTTAATGATTCTATGATTCTATAATGTGATAAGGTGCTATCGTGGAGAACACTAAGAAGAAAAGGGTGTGAGTGTTACTATGGGGGTAATTAGGGGTGATTTTTGATGGGGAAAAGTCTCACAAAGTAGCCAAAGATGTTCTTCCTAACCATGAATCGAGACTCAAGAGGCTTGAAGTAGCTAACTCAGAAAGTCAATAGGTTGAAGCATATTCTGGAAAAGAGCACAGAGAAAGCAATCCTATTTTAGATAGCTGTGGGATTAATTTGTATGGGGAAAGTGGTTATTAGGGGAAAACTAAGTAAATTGTAGTTTGTGTTCATAGATAGTAAGCTTTTCTTTTTCTTCTTCTCCTTCTTTTCCTTCTTCTCCTTCATATCCTTCTTGTCCTGCTTCTTCTTCTTTTTCCTTTATTTTATATTACATGAACCTTGGATGAAACAGTAAGTTAGTTTTTGTTTTGCAGGAGAGAGTTTTTGCCATTCACAATTAACTACTAACATCAATATGAAAGAATTCACATATGCCAAGCTCTGCTATGCTTGTCATATTAGTAGGGGCTCAGTGCAGAGGTCCAGCCCACAAGTTCTGGAATGGTATAGTGCTCTCTGAAGAGGAATGAAGTGACATAAAATCTTTCCCAAAGGACTGTACTTTAAAGGAACTGAATGACTCTAAAGTTGTATCTGTACAGAAATTGGGATATGGTAATGGTAATTTCCTTGCTAGTACCACTTCAAATAGTACACTTGTCCCTGCCATGCTTAACAGCAGCTGCCAAAATCAATGTACCTTTTCAGTCACTGACAAAAAGCTCTGCCTAGAGATGGTATACAGAACAATAGACCAATGAGGTCAGCAGTAATAAGAAGCTTAAAACCAACAGTTGAATTACTGTTCTGCTGTACTGCAACTCTTTTCATGTGTCTCTGACATGATGGGAACATTTTTGAAATACATAGATAACTCAGAAATCATACAAAGACTCCAACTGACTTGGGTACTCAAGTACTCACTCTCACTAGTAAGAATATCAGCCTCCTGAGTCACAGAACAATGTTATGTTATTGTCCTCTAATCAAGATCTTTACTATCGCCCGTAACAAGACAAATTCAAACACATGAAAATCTACATAAAAGTTGTAATCGCCATAATCGGGAACAAATTTAAAAAAAAAAAAAAACAAAAAAAACACCACTTTATCTCAAATATACAGGATCAAGCAAACAAACAAACAAGACCTAAAATAAAAAACAACAACAAAATCCCAAATCTAAACCACCACTGGTTTTAAATAGAAACTACAGCTTTTTATATTACATACTCTGGCATTCTTTTTGACTTTGCAGAGTAAAAATTATTAAGGATTACCTTATTCATGGAACAGTATATACTACAAATGAAACTTCAAAAGAATAGTCCTCTGTAGCAGATCTTATTGTAATGCCTGCAAATACATTGCTACAGTCTAAGATTTTTGTACTTATATCTTCATTTTACAGGCAAGGTTGATAATGACTATGCATATAATATATTTTATTTGGATTTGTAGCAAGCCTTTGATCAAGCTTTACATGACAGGTCTCAGCTTAAAACTACAAGCTTCAGAGATCCATATTAAGACACAGAAAAGGATAAAGAACTAGTTAAAAAATAGACTAGTGATTATGTGGTGGAAAAAAAATAACTTACTGTGGTTTTATGTGGGTCAGTGTTCACATCTGAAAGTGTTAACATCTGCAAAATGTGTGAGAAACAACATCTAACTGCCCATAAATGCAAGGATGACACAGAGTAAATGGAGAGGTGGATGGCAGCTTTCCACAGGGTGCTAGTGAGAGAGGAGCTGAGCTACACCCCCCTTAAGAAGCTCAAGAAGCACAGATGCCTTTTCTCAGGGGTCATTTGGGTGGCACAGGCCCACTGCTGCACTCAGGGCTGTCAGCAAGCACACTGGACATCCTCAGTTTATGAGTGGACATCAGATTACCAGTATGAAAAGCTGTTACCTCTGAATGTGCTTAAAACATTTGCTTTCCTGCTCAGTTTCTCATGACCCATATCATTGACATGGCCACTAATGCTCTGCCGTGGAGCAAGGAGAGAGATGATAAGTTATGTCATTGAATTACATCTCTTGGGTGAATACCCTACAGTGAGATGGATAAACTGTTGGTTTATGGCACAGAAAAACAGAAAGAAAAACAAACAAACAAACAAAATAATAAAAGTACATCTAAATCTACAAGCCTTTAAAAATACTTGTATTTGTTCTACAAAAGAAAAAACAGTTCTGAATTTCTCATGTTCACTTATGTGCATTGTTTCAATGCAAATTAATTTCATAAATCCAAATGTAAAAATGTAAATAAGTGAGATCAATTTTAAAAAGGTTTAGCTCTTTCACCTTTCATTGATTTAATATGTGGGTACATAGTTCTTTGTTAAAAAAAAAAAAAACTCATCTAATATATATGTACTTAAGCACTAATCAAAGAGCTTAACATAGCAACCTGAGCCTAAAAATTTGTGCTATATCTCACATGTATAAGTAGTAATTATGTCATATATATATCAACATATCAGAAATTAAATACTTCTATGTTATCATTCTGGTGGAAAAAAAAAGCATGTTCATTTAAAGATGTTAGTTTTGCATCAGGGCCTGAATGCCTTAGAGGAAAGCATTTGTCAAGGTTTAGGGTCAGGGCAGCACACTAGACCTGTAACAGACGCTCTCTGTTAACCCCTCTCCATCCTCAAAGGGTAATAAAAAGGGAATAAAGGAGAGAAACTTAGCAATTAGAAAAGGAAACTAGAACAGCTTTATTGAAAATAATAATATAATGAAAATAATAAAATGTAAAATATACAAATATAAACAAAACCAGTATCGAACTAAACCCCCCTCCTGACAGCAACTACATCACCATCAACACTGATGCTGTGGAGCAGGAACTGAGAAAGTCCCAGACTTGGCTCAGCAGCAGATGGGAACAAGATTCAGGAGATGGATTCTGGAAGGGGATTCAGGAGCACATGGATTGGGATTGAAGGCAGAACAGAGTCCTCCTTCAGATGCCATCCATTGAAGGAGAGAGATTGACCCCCATGATCCCTCAGCTTTATACTGAATATGATATATATGTGATGGGATACTTTGTTGGTCAGATTAGGTTCACCTGTCCTGGCTGCTCCTACCCAGAGGTGTAGCCTTTTACTTTCTACACCCCACAATGTAGTACACAAGATTTAACGGTGACCTTGGTCTGCACACCAGTCTTTGGTAGTAACTGTAAAGATCAAGCGCTATCACTGCTAGAAACAGACACTGCCTGTGAAAACATTAAATTCAGAAAGCGCAGTGACTTAGCTGAAACGTAACATCACTGATTTGCTCTGTTCTAACTCAAACTGGGACAGAACATCCAAAGTTTAGACAAAAGTTAATTTCTACCTGGAAAATGGGATCAAAATTAGCCAATGTGGTAGCACTGCAGTAGTGACTAGACAGAGCAGTTGGGAAGTTGATGTGTATTTGTACTGGATTTGGCTGCAACAGTTATACCTCTCTATCTTCACAGCTCCTTTAGGACTACACAGTGTACTGACCTTAATACTCTTCCTTTTAAGTTTTATCCAGATGAACAACTTGGAGAGACATGAAAAGGGAGAATGGGAGTTTTGATGTTCCTGATTTCAGGTAGGAAGACATTTTTTAAGTATCTCAATTTTTGTAATTTCTGTTGTTTCAGATCACTATTATTAGGGTTTTTTTTTCTTGCCTTAAGAGAATTTTCTCCATTACTCTTCTGGAATTAACTAAATAAAATTGAATAGAATAGACTGGTTTAGGTTGGAAAAGACCCTTAAGTTTATTGAAACCAACAATTAACCCAGAATAACCAAGTCCAACACTAAACAATGCACCACATCTAAACATCTTTTAAATACCTCCAGGAATGGTGACTCCACCACTTCCCTGGGCAGCTGGTTCCAATGCTTGACAATCCTTTCTGTGAAGATATTTTTTCCTAGTATCAAATTTAACCTGCCCTGGCACAACTTGAGGCCATTTCCTCTTTTTCTGTTGCCTGTTACTTAGGAGAAAAAAACGATCCCCACCTTGCTACATACAACCTCCTTTCAGGTAGTTGTAGAGAGCCATAAGGTCTCCCCTGAACCTCCTTTTCTCCAGGCTAAAAAACTGCTGTTCCCTCATCTGGTCCTCATGAGATGTGTTCTAAGCTCTTCACCAGCTTTGTTGTCCCTCTTTGGACATACTCCAGCACCTCAATATCTTTGTAGTGAGAGGACCAAAACTGAAGTCTAAGGTGGCAGTTCTACTGACCCCCTCATTATTTCTCTAATAGTTGAAAACTGTGATTTCATGATCACTACATTCAAGATGGCCTCCAGCCTTCACATTACCTACAAGTCCTTCTCTGTGAGCAACAGGTCCAGCAGGGACCCTTTCCTCACTGGCTCTCTCACTGACTGTGTCAGGAAGTAATCATTCACATAGTCCTGAAGTACTGTTTCCTCTCTGCTGTATTTTATTTCCAGTGGACATCTGGTGAGATGAAGTCCCCCACAAGAACAATGGCTAGCAATTGTGAGAATTCTCCACGCTGTTTATGGAATGTTTCATCTGCCTTTTCATCCTGGTTATGTGGTCTGTAACAGACTCCCACCATAATATCTGCCTGTAAGAGCCTGACTACTGATGTCTCAAACCTTGTTGCGGTGATAAGATGTGAACAGAGAATGACCAACGGAGAAGGTGTCAATGGCCTTTAATGGCCCTTAATGGCTGTGCCATCCTCCCCTGGCTCCTTGCAGATAAACTAATAGGAGGAGGTAAGTTTTGCGCAGGCAGGACTGAGTCTTCTCCCCGAGTCAGTTTCTTCTCCTGACCGCAGTGACTGCACGAAGTCTATAGCAGACACTGCACCAAAAGGGGCTCGTGCACCACCTCTCTACGCTTCCTGTGGAAATTGGGGATGCCACCCATATCCCAAAAGTATAAAAAGACGGTAAACTATTGATCTATGTGCTCTCCCCCTATCTTTTCCTTTCCTCCTCCGTCGACTCACTTTTCCTTTCTTCTCCTTGATACTTAGTCGTGCCTTAAAGTAATTAATAAGAAAATATCCTCTATTGCCAAAACACCTTTATCCACACCCTTTATTGATTGTTCTTAGGGAAAAACAATAAATTGTTTTGTATTGTTCCTCTGAGTCCTTGTCGTGACTCTGCCTCCTCTGCGCCCCTGCCGTGCTTCTAATACAGCTTAAGGCTCTTAGATTTGTTGCCATTACCCCCAATCCCCAAAGTCACTGTGTTCAGAGGGGATAGGGAATCCTTCGTATCATGCATACTGTTTGCCTGTGGGATCTGTTCTAGGGAAGGCAGGATGTGATTCCAGTAGTCTCTCTCTCGAACTCCCTGATACATATCAACCTACCCACCTCCTCTCAGAGCTCCCCGAGCTCTGTCACTAAGTGAAGGAATTTCTCTACCTCGGTGTATCTCCACCAGGGGTGCTCAGTGCTACTGTCCAATATTGGTGTAAGAGCCAGGCACTGCCTGCAGCCTGACACCTGGATAGCTGCATGTTCCCAACGGAGCTCTGTCTGGGCAGTTGCATCAGGCATGGTGGGTGCAGAGCTTAGGATAGCTATGACCTTTCTCTGGGTGGATACCATCACTCCCTGGTTGAATTTCAGTGCCCTTCCTGCACACTCTGCCGTATGAACTGCTGTGCAAACTGCCAAGTCACACCCTTGCTGACATGCCACTCCCTATTTGCCCACCTTGGTCAATAGTGCTCCTGGTGCTTAGCATTCCATTATTTTATATGTGGGCTTCTTTTATATAGGGGGAGCTTGGCTGCTTTTCCTCCTGGCCCTGCCCAGGTATCATCAGTCACTGTCACACAAGCTGAGGACTCCTGGCACTTCTTGTGGTTCCCCCCAAGGTCCTCCTGGTTCAGGAAAGCCCCCTGTAGACCACACAGGAGTGGTCTGCTGCAGATCATGCCAGCACAGGAGCTGTTTGCCTTGGCAAATTGAGTTTAGTACCTTCAGACATCCTTGTTTGGGTTGCTGTTTGGTTGGGTTTTTTTAATGTTATATGTTAACTTTAAATTTTCCAGGCCAAATAATCGATAAGCACAGGAATAAAGATTGACTACAAATCTTTCTAGGTATCTACCAATTTATCAGACAAAAATATGTTCATGCATGTTATGTAGCTCATACACAGTGTCCCTTGCACAGACAAGAGGGTGTGCAATCTGATGCCTGTTCATTCACAGCAAACCTTATGCACCCTAAAAACCATGTACATGTTGTGGTTCATAGACTTTGGCTGGTTGCCAGATGCCCACCCATCTGTTCTGTCATTCCCCCCTCCTTAACAGAACAGGAGGAGAAAGTAAAATGAGGAAACTTGTAGATCAAGTTAAAGACAGGGACATCATTTAACAGTTACCATCATGGACAAAATAGACTTGGGGAAAATTAATTTAATTTATTGCCAACTAAAATAGTCAAGTGTTGAGAAACAAAGACAAATAAAACAATACCTGTCCCCCAGTCCCCTTTCTTCTCAGGCTCAACTTCTTTCTTCTCAACTCCTCTACACCCACCTGGATGGGAGATGAGGGTTGTGGTCAGTTCATAACACTTTGTTTCTGACACTTACTCTTTACACTATTCCCCTGCTCCAGCAAGAGGTCCCTCCCACGTGATACAGTCCTTCACAAACTCCTCCATTGTGTCTCCTTTCCACAGGCTGCAGTCCTTCAGCAACAGACTCCTTCAACATGTGTCTCCAAAGGGCCAAGTTTCCTGACAGAAAACCTGCTCCTGCATGGGCTCCTCTCCATAGACTGCAACTTATTCCAGGAAGCTGCTCCTGTGCGGGCTCTCCACGAGCTGCAACTAACTTCAAAGACATCCACCCACTCAGGCATGTAGTCCTCCAGGGGCTGCAGAGGCACAACCTGCCTCACCATGGTCTTCAACACAGCTGCCAAGCAATCTCTGCCTGGGGCACCTCAACCTCCCCTTTCTTCTTTTAGTTTGGTGTCTGCAAGGTTGTTTCTCATACTTTTTTTCCCTCACTTCTCACTGCCTGTGTGACATTTTGCCCTTACTTAAGCATGTTTTACCTGAGGCGTGAGCACTTTGGATGCTGGGTTCAGTCATGCTCTGTGGTGGGTCCAATGGAAATGGATGGAAATGGGTGCGTCTGTCATGGGGCAGCCCCTTGTCTTAATCTAAATTACATCATCTCATAGCAAGTTTTATTCACCAACTAATAATTCATCTGCATGTGGTGAAAATTATTTTTTCATTGCATTTTAGTCTATTGATTTTCAATGTTGCTGTCTGCTCATCAGTCCTTGCCTGTGAAAACAGATCATACTTATGAATTTAGTTTACTTCTTCCTTATTGTTATTTTATGTGTTCCTTTTAATTAATTATCATACAAAACTGCATTGTTCCACTGCATTTTGCAAATGCCTCTAGGTAAATATCTCTCTGCCTTACAATACTTGCACTTCATGCAAGGGAGTACAATTACACAATTTATCTTGGAGGAGTATCCCCAAATCTATGGATTTAATTACTTTATGTAGGTTTTCTGAGAAATTGGTTTAGAGTATATTCTTTCAGATTTCTTTTAATCATGGAGCAGATGCTTTCACCTCAGAGTTTCCACATGATCTATGTCCTCAGTGCTTTTAAAACTAAAGGAACAGCAATATAGAGAAAAATTAAAATTAGCTCACTTAGGTCTGAAGTCTATGCTTATGTTATTGCACAGAAGCCTGAGGCATTTTAAACATTCATATCATGGCTGACATTGACCATTCTGCTTTAAATAAATAAGTACAGGAAGAAAAGAAAGAAAAAAAAAAAAAAGAGAGAGGTGAAACTGCAAAATGCTTAATAGAACAGACCACAGAACAGTGTGGTATTTTTACACATACAGTAATTGGAGAAGGATCTTCTTCAAAGAAATTATGGAGAGAACATTGTTACAGGTTTGATTAAGCCTCTGCAACTCAGTAGGATTAATTGCATCTTTTCTGAAAAATAGCAGAAATTATTAGATTTATTAGGGAAGAGTCCAAATTGAAACAAAATAATTGCAGTCACTTAGTTACTTGAGCTTTCTGGACAGAAGACCTCTGGGATATAATGTTAAAATTTCAGAGGTCAGAAAGAATTGAGAAGGATAAAAAACAGAAAATAGACAAAAATGAAGGGAGGAGAAGGAAAGAATAAATCTAACCATCAGATAAAATGTAATTCTGAGGAAGAACCACAAAGCTTTGGAGGCATAATGAGTGAAGGAAACATGTTTCAGTAAGCCAGGAAATTGTCTCTTGTAATTTAATTTCTCATGCTATTCAGCAAGTCGACATTTTGTGGGAATTTTTGGAAATACAGACCTTACCTGAAGAAGTCATTGGATCCTTTCAACATTTTCTCCTCCTAACTGTAATAACCCACATCATCTCAAACCTTTTAGTCTTAAAAAAAAAAAAAAAAAAGAAGAGAGAGACATAATATTACAATCAAAACATTAAAATTAAATTATCAGGTAACAATTTCTTTCGATCCTACACAGCATTTATCAGAAAATTGCCTTGCAGCCTTTGTTTGGATTTTATTATATTCCTTCTCCACAAAATTTACCAAAGTTAATCCAGTGAGCACTATCAAGTTAAGATTAACATTTTTTTTGTGGACAGAAAAAGAAAGTTTTAAAGTATAGAGACACATAAACAGCAGAATGCATTTTCTTCCCAATAGAACCATCAATAAGTGAGGAACAACTAAAACTTCAAACCAGAGCACAACCTATCACCCTGAACTGAGCTGCAGATGCTTCACCCTGCCTAGGCAAATGCTTAGGTGGAGAGGGAGCAGGCAGGAAGGACCACACTCTCCATCTGACACAGAGTGCAAGACTGTTAGTTTCTGTTGGCTTGCCTCACACTTTCTGGAGAAGAAAGAAGCAGTTTTTACACTTTCATTAATATATTCCTAAAACTCATGCTTGAAATTGAAGATACTTAGAAAGCTTCAAAGAAACAGTTTTGTCATTGACTTCAGGAGATGCAGTTATGCCACTGTGATCATGGTACAAGAAAGGTATTTTGTGCTGTCAAACCAGTGGTTAGACAGTTAATTAACAGTACCTTACACCGAGTCTTCCTTTTATATGCTTTGGCAATTTTCCTTCACCCAAATTAGAAGATCTCGAGGCTAATGATGGATAGCACCGGTCAACTGGTATTCACTGAGGTCTATTTCAGAAAAGGGTTTCCTACATGCTAACCCACAGAGAGTCATGGATGGTGGGGGAAAATGGTGGGGGCAAAGTCATTTTGTTTTTCACACTCAGCCTAATTACAGATATATAATGGGGCAGTAGGCTCATTCAGTGCAAGTATACCTGTAGAGAATGGAGTCCATGTTCAAAACAAAGTGACAGAAGTAATAGCTTCAAGAAGATAAGCACAAGACTGGAATGCTTTTCCTTGTAAAAAATAATTATGATAACAAATATTTTAAAAAGAAAATATCCAAGCCTGAATATTTTTAAAGTATTTGATAAATATAAAAAAGAACAAAAGACTTAATCCTTGTTATGTGTATCTCTTACATATTTGTTGCATTCAGGTCGTAAAATAGTTGAACTCCCACCAGTTACACACAAAATCTTGTTAAGGGCAAAAGGAATTCATCATATATGCAAAGTTGAGAATTTATGGTTAGTGTCATTAAAGTCTTAAGAGTGTAATCAAAGAACTACTACTTCAGTTATAAAGATTTTAACACTTTTAGGTCAAATCATATGTAGGTAGAATGATGTATACACAAAGTCTGTAGTATCTACCCCTTTCTCTGGTGTTATGCTCAGCTTTCTACTGCTCCTCTGCATCCTATGGTCATTGGCTTCAGGTCTTGGGCATTTGGGGTGGCAAGTCATCAGTATACCAAGTCCTCTGCTAAAAGAAATATGATGCTAATGTTAATGATTTCTTCCTCCTCATTATAAAATCCATTTGGTGTCATTTGTCAACCCTGTAACTGCTTTTTTCCCAGCTCACAAAGTTGCATTCATTTGAAGACCAGTGGCTAAACACCAGTGAGTGTTTTAAAGACACTGGAGTCTGCTTTCACCTTATGTCTGTATTTTCCAGGCCTTTTTGGTTACCTTATGTCTCTGTTCCCCCTTCTTTTCGAGGTCTGCAGCCTGCCAGAGACAATAGCAATAATGTATTTACTGTGTTACAGTGTTACAGATTTGCAATACAGAAATTTCTGATCCAATTTCACATTAAGAAAGCATTTGTCCACAAAAATAGTGCAGTAGTTTGTCAAAAAAGAGAAATATTGAATTGTTTGACAGTGATTAAATAACATATTGACACTTCCGGTTTCAACTTTTTTCATCTAGCTGACTTCGGTAGCTCAATATTTTTTAACTGGAAATTTGAAGCTGTTAATAGAGAATTAAAAATCCCTTATGTCAATGATATCCCAAATAATTGTCAAGTAAACCTCCTAAAACTGAATGCTCTATTCTATTTCATTATAACAATCGACTTTTTAGTTATTGTATTTAGCTCCTCACAAGTGTAAATGTCCCATCATAGATGTATGTACTTAAAGTTTATAAGATCTATTGTTGTGTTTCCCCTTTCTTAGTTAGCCTTAATGCTACTTTAATTGCAATTTTTTAAATAGATGTGAATTTTAAACCACAGATTTTATTTAGGAAACCTCAGATTTAGGAGGTGAACAACAAATATGGTATATTTTATTCAATACTTTTGGTTTATAGCATCTTTTTGCTAATGTCATTTTATGAATCATAACTATTCTTCAAGAGACATGAGTAGTTATTGTCTAACTATGATCTTTTCCAACAAATTAATGAAGCTGATCATAGTACCTGCTGTGGTTAAACAATGATACAGAACACCAGAGTGTCTCTGTTAAAGTGGTAACTGTTGTGTAAACAGAAATAAATTTATAAAGTTTCGAGATAAAACAAAATCATCCTTCATATTTTCCAAATCGCCAGCAATACTATTTCTACAGCTCTACACTATGCTTTCAAAAATGGAGGCACTTTCAGAGATTTTGGTTTTATCACTTTTCCATGGTGATAAAGAAAATCTTCAATATTACAGTCCTTGGTTCAGAGTATTATAGAGCCTCTAAAATAAGAAAGTCGATGCTTATTAAAGAGAGGAAAAGCAAGTAACTAAAGATAAGGGAAACAACAGGAGGTTGCTTCTTGAGCCTAGTGACCTTATTTACTGCATTTAATATGCTAAAAATTGTGCCAATCACAGGAAAAAAAAAGAAAAAGTCCTCTAAATTAATTTTTTCAGCACAGCAGTTGGATATTATTGGGTTTTTGTTTCCTGCATCTGTTTTCCACATTTTTTTTCCTCCCCTCAGGGTAATACTTAAAAATGCAACTTGGTGTAAGGTAAAATGGAAAAAAAACTCCACCTGATTATACATCTGTAAGTTATTATTACTGACATGTATGCAAACTGCTAACTAGTGCCATGTGCTCTTCATTCAGCTTGTATTATTTCCTTGACAAGCAATACTAAAATTACTTGGGAGGAGTGAAATACAGCCTTGAACTAGTCTCAGAGATTATTAAATATTTAATAAGTAATAAGAATCAATCAAAGGATGGACTTTACCTTACCTGTGACAGCTGGAGGCAAGAATTGTTTTACAGCTTGGCCTGAAAAGTGATTCTCTATGAAAATGACATGAGCATAAGAGGCAGGAAAGAGGAAAAACTATTCTATTGCTAACATTTAAATATAGAGCAATCTATGAGTAGCTGATTTACCGGCTTTTACATTTATTATTATGGGGCCCCAGGAGCTCAGAGCTATGACTGCAGACATAGTCATGTGCACTTATCTTTGTGCATGAGTATGATTTGAGTAATAGGGCTTTGATCCAGTTTCAGCTGAAATTTCATCTTTCCTGCTTTTGCTACCAAATATTTAGCCACCACAAAAACATGAGTTTTAGTGTTGTTACTTTGCACTTAATTAAGAAGGAATATGTAGTTCAGTGCTACTGTTGGTAAAACATGCATTCATTCAGCATTGCATGTAACCACCCTTATCCTGAATAAGAAAAATAGGCTGTATTTCAGTGAATGTGCTAAACTTGGGAGTTTCTTTCCCATAATTCCATATCTTGTGTACATCTAGATTATCAATTCTAAGTGCTACTTATCACTATTACAGCATTGGAAACTGTTCCTTTAAGTATTTCTGGCCAGGGGGAGTAAAAATTGAAGAAGAGATTAAAGTTTTTAAAAAATTACCAACTTCAAAGTAGACTGAAGTAGAGGAATGGGTGGGTAAAAACTGTATCTGTGCTGAAAAATCCCTCAAAATGCAGAAGATTCTCAGGTGAATCAGTGCTTCAACCAGGGTCTTGAAGAGAAAAAGCACCAGTGCAGAAGAGCACAAAGAAAGTAACTGTATCATAAAATCACAGGTCCCATTGCATTTGTTGCATTTTTTTTCCCCATTAAATCAGATAAGGGCTACTTTAATAAGCAAGACATTTTAGAATTATGGCATTCTGCATATAATTAAGCATGTGGGAGACAGATTTGAAACAGTGATTTTTTTTTTTTTTAACAAAATTTTTGAATGTCATAACTCTTAAGAGATGGTAGAACTCATTTATCTGTGATAAGCAATAAAAATTGAGAAAGCACTAGAAAATGGTCTGACAGATTCCTGAATTAAAGTTAACCCTTAACAAATTAGCTAGAAATTAATCAAGTAAACTAAATTATAACCCATAATTAAATGTATAGAAAGTACAGAAATATTCTGACAAGACTTAAAATTCTAATTGAATCCACTAAAAAGGCACATATTATCAAATGAATGCACATTTCAGAGCTCAGGAACACCAACAGTACACCAAGTTCATCAAAATGCATGCAGGTTACGACAATGTGCATTAAAACATGTAAGAAAAAAAAAAAAAAAAAAAAGTTGTCAGTTTGATCCATTTGCAAACAGCTACAGTGAGCACTATGAAGAAGAAAGGACAACCACAACACCTCCAGCACAGATGAATTGCCTGGTGAAGCAGTGGAAAATCAAATATAAGTAAACTATCACACTAAAGCAATCATAGCACTTAATTATTTAAAATGAGACAAAGGTGCACAGACTTCTGTTATAGCAGAAGCAGAATTAGCACTAAAACACAAGTAGTGAAAGGTGAAATATAAAATTCCAAACTTCCAGTGGTATGCTTATTAACACTAGCTGTATATATGAGAAAGATTGTAAAGCTTATATTTTAAATACATATATTCCAGAATCATGTTCCTTGCAGAAGTAACATGTCTCTGAGGAAATGTTAAGTGTTAATAAGGCAATTCAAATGATCTGTTTCATGACTCTGGTGGAGCCAGAGAATAAGAAACGCTAAATATCAGAGTGTGTATCTGATCATGCAAAGCTCCCCCATTGATAGGCACACCACTTCAGGACAGAAAGAGAAATTCCAGCCTGCTTCTGGTGTAAATCCAGAAACTGGGATAGACTACGGTCCAGCACTAATACAGAATTCAGATCATAAAATGTAGAAACAAGTCATAGGCACTGGTATGAGCATTCAAGTGAGAGGAGCTTGGTCTCTATGTCTACTAATTTTTACAAATTTTCTTATTTAGTCAGAAGATAAAATAGGTTCTGATGTTTTAAGTTGCCTAGCGTTAATTTTTTTTGCTGACATGTATTACTGAGAGACCAAAAAAATTTGTTAGCTTATAGGTCTAGGGAGGTGACAGTAACTTGCAACAAGGGATGTACAGTGGTCTTTTTTGCCACCATAGTTAGAGCTAGAAAAGGTTGTAAACCTTTGGCTTGGGGAAGGACTGAGCACAATCTAGACAGATATGCATACAGCAAATTCTTTGTTAAGAACCCCAAGACCCCAAATAAATATCAATCACTACATATAGTTCTCAATGGACTTGAATGCACTCTGAGCCTTTCACAATGTGCAATATTCGTTGGATTGACTACACACACACAAAAATACATGAGCAGTATGTTGCAGTTTGAGAGTCTAGTAATGTAGATAATTTTCTAACAAAATAAGGAATACTTCACATCTTTGACAAAGGTTTCCAAAAGTCTCTGTGACATTTATAATGAAGGCAGAAAGATGCAATACTCTCATGAACTTTTGCACCTTTTAAGTTGGAAAAGTGAGTTTAGATATCTCCAAGGGTAAAAAGGCTTAAACATCACTAGGTAGTGATGAAGAGAGTGCATACCAGGGGTAAGTTCAACTTGTCTTACAAGACCTAGGTTGTCCTCAGACAGATACTGTCCATAATTGATACCATTCTGATTGATAACTAGTTTGAGTCCTAGAAGGCCCAAAGAAATAAGGAATTCCTCAACAATCTTTAGACTTCTATCTTAAAAAGTTTGACTGTCAGTCTTGACAAGATAATGGAAAACTATATTTTTTTTTGTGCTTTTTCATGGATTATACCTCATATTGTTTTTCCTTCTGCTAAAAATGTGTCATTGTTAGTGCCGTGTTAAAAAGCATTGTACATTTTCTGTGAGACGTCTTAATTATTTAAGATATTTCTTGGTAAAGCTGTGAATTTTGTCTATTGTTTACCTACTCAACAGTGAACAGTAAATTAAATGGAAACTATTAACAAGTGTAAGGTACTTAGCAGCATCTCTACTGGATAAAGAAATATTCTCTCAGCCATTCTATCTCAAATGCAGAACTGACTCACTAAGTGTAAGTAATAGCTAAACCAAGGAGATTGAGATCTAGATCATTGCTAACATCTAAGCAAGTGATTTCTACTGATTTTAGTGGGAGTTAAGTACCAGAGTGTTTTCTGATATTTAGGTGACTATATCATTGTAAGAAAGAGAAGAGATAATGATGAAGGCTGACCAGGCATTGTTTTAATTGGTTGCTATGCTCCCCTGATGAAGGTGCTAGCAAAGACAGCTGATAACATAAAGCTATATCCACCCAATTTTGCCATCAAGATTTAAGGGGAGAAAAAAAAAATCAGTTTAATTTCTATTCTCTATACCAAATTTGGCAACAATATGTCTGAATAAATATTACATTTTGTATAAAATGTGGATTATATTGCATTAAAAATTCCAGTAAAGGCAACATTTTATTATGCATTTCTGAAAACATAAATGTGCAGTAAGAAAGGCAGTACTGTCCTCTTCTGTGCTATTTTTACCTTTACAAAATAGCATCTTTCACTGCCAAGAATGAAGGTGTTGTTTGTTTGTTGTTTTGTCTTTGTCTTAATCATGTATCAAGGACAATCTTAGAGAAGCAGGTGTGGTCTAAAGAATAACTAATGAATTAAGGTGGAAGGATTCACTGTGTAATTTCAGTAAAAGGATCTTTATTATTCAGTCTTCCAGGACCTGATCCAAGTCTCATTGATGTCAGTTTGATTCTTTACTCTGATTACTCAATAAAGAATCAACGAAGACAAAGTAAACAAGACACATCCTACTATGTTGCATTGGAGCTATGATCTTGCTTAAGGAAAACAAGATAACTTCCCTATCTAGTTGTCTCCCATTGTAGCTATTGTGCAACATGTACCTTGCACCTTCTGATTAGGCACTGAGACCACTGATTTAATCTACTCATCAGTGCACCAGTTCTCAAAATCCCTTTCTGCTGAGAAAACCCAAATACAGATGAACTTCACAATGTGCAGCATGGTGGTTAACCCTGGCCAGCAACGAAGCCCCCACCCAATCATTCATTCAATCGTCCTGAAGAAAGGGAAGGGAAGGGAGAAGGGAGAAGAGAGAAGAGAGAGAAGAGAGAGAAGAGAGAGAAGAGAGAGAAGAGAGAGAAGAGAGAGAAGAGAGAAGACCAATGTCCAGACAGTCTCCAATATGGAATATCTTTTTGGTCAGTTCAGCTCATCTGTCCCAGTTGTGTCCCCTTGCAGCCTCTTGCCCATCCCTATTCTACATATTGTGGGGTAAGAAAGAAAAACAGATATGTTCTTGATGCTGTGCAAGCACTGCTCAGCAATAGCTGAAAAACTGATGTGTTATCAACCACATGTTGATTACAGAATGGTGGTTTATGTTTGAGAAAACATAAACCAAATATCTGATAAAATTGTATAGCCTGGTACTTAGGGATTCACCTAGGAAAGGAGTTTTATTTCCCACTCACAGGGCTGTTTCTGCATTTTAACATATACAACAGGCAGAAACAATCTTACATTTGCTGTCTCCTGCCCAGTGAATTTTGAATTCTTTGTGCAAAATAGCACAATTTTAGGCACTCCTTCTACCGGTAGAACTCTTGTATCTGTTCTTTTAAGGATATGATAATGAAAAATGCATTTTGATAGTCAGATTGCACATTGTTGGAGAAATGTTTGATTTTAATAGAAGAATCAATACAATTTGCAAATGGCTTAGAGTTTATCTACACAAACTACAATTGGAACAGATGTATCAGTTTTAATTTATTGCTTTATTTCAAGGTAAATCAAGTGCAGGGAACCATCTTCTTTTGGTAAAAACATAATTTGATAAAATATTTTGCTCAGGAAAGCATAAGGGTCTTATCCTGAGCTGTTGCTCAGAAGCAACAGAACTACAGTAGCTGCTCCTTTTTTTTTTATTTTTTAATTTTTCCTTTCTCTTTGAGCATATGTGAAAAATCCAGGGACAACCTAACTCTTAATTATTTTATAAGTAATTACCTCTTAAATGAGTTAATCAGCTTTCTTACCTACTAAAAGGATGCATGAGTAAAAGGCAATTTTTGACACTAACACCTTGACATGAGGTATAATGTAAAGTGAGTGTTGGAAGAACTTATGTAGCAGTAAGCCACTAAAGATTAATTTTCCAGTTTTTCTGAATGTGATTTTAGATCATCTGCAGTTTCATTTCTTCAGCTACACTTTTTTTGGCACTACAAAAACTTCTGAAGTACAATTTATACATTTTTGACAGCTAGTGATGCTATACGTCGTCCTTTGCTGCTAATTATCCAGCATAATTTTCCTGGTATTTTAAGACTATTTAAGTATCAGTGTATTGAATCCCTGCTTCCAGCTACCTTTTTTGAGTGCTGCACAGCAGTAGAAAAAAAATAAAATGTTTACATACAGTAAACTTTACATGTGGTTATCTGAAAGACTGTGTTCCTATCACAAAAGAGCTGATTGCTGCTGTGCAATACCTTGACTGTACCTTGGCTTGACTCTGAGGGCCACCACTAAGCTGCAGCTGGCACTGCTGGCAGCAGCACACCTGCTAAGCAGAGCAGGCTAATGAGAATATCGCACACCAGCACATTTCTCTTTATGGTGGATAATATAGCTCTTCAGCAGAGGAAAAGACCTTGTCCCTATCTGCAAAGTCCAAACTCTGTGAGGGTCTGCCACAGCTTGTTCGCTGCTTGCCCTGAAATGACAGCTGCAGTTAGCATGCAGCATCGCATAGCAAAACTCTGTGGTGTTGGTTTTTTTTTTTTCCCCTCTAAACACTCTTTTTCAATTCTTTGTATGCTTCTCTATATAATTTCAAAATACAGGTGTGCAAACTATACATCTCTCACTACTTTATCTGCCTATGTACAAAGTGGTATGAATATTCCCCTTAGATAGCAAGTATACAGCTGGTCACCATGGGATATGAAAATGGTCAGTCAATATTTGCTCCCTTTCATGTGAAGGACAGTAGAATGGTTAAAAATTAGGTAACTCCAAGAGACTTTTCCATGTCAGTTGTGGATCAGCTCTGAAGGACACTGACAAAGCCTATAAAGAACCTGTATATCATATGGGGATATATTTTACAAAAAAAAAAACAAAAAACAAAAAAAAAAGAAAGAAAAAAAAAAAAAAACAACCTACCAAAAGAAAAAAAACAAACAAAAACACCCATCCCCCTCAAATAACCCTACCAGCCCTATTCTTATTTCTA
>JANHGN010003385.1:64872-75762 GCA_024605025.1 Megaceryle maxima
ATAAAAAAATAGACTATGAATCTCTAAGATTTTGGTTAACTAATGCTTGGGGTGTGATAAAAAAAGGTTTGTTTTTTTTTTTTTTTTTCCACATTAGGACACTCTAGGTTATTTGCATAGGTTTTAAGTTATGTTCCTTATTGTGTTTGATTTCTTACCATTTAGTCCTGCATCTAGACTGTTATTAACTAACAAACCCTCATATTGTCACTAAGAATTAACTAGTAGAACAATTCATAATCTTTATGGAAAATGAGACAACATTAGTACTTATGTATAGATAATTTTAATTACAGATCTAGCAAAAGGTTAAATATAATGATTGTGTAAATAGAACTATCCAACATTTCTTTTTACATGATTCACCCTAATTAAACAGGCTTTCAATGTTAATTGCCTGATATTTCACTTGTAGATTGATTAGGACACTGTTTTCATGAACACTCTGGAATTTTGCCCATATCAGTTTCAGATTTTTGTCTTTCTCTTACACTTTTTCATCATTAGAAAGCTCTGAAGAGACAAAAATGGCTACCTTATCGACAGAGGTCAAAGTTGCAGAGCCTCCAAAATGCACTTTTTTTTCACCAGATACTCTGTAAAGAGGTAGGGGGAAAAGTACAGAACTTAAAAGCATTATCTGGCAATTATTAAGTTCAGAATGTCACTCTCTAAAGTGATACTCTGATAACTTTGATGTCCTTAAAATTCTTAAATTACTCTACAAAATAATATCAGTTTTTAATATTAAAGTAGGTAGAAATCATATGATTTGTAAATAGCTACTCCAAAGTTGTATTGAAATTTAAAAAAAAAAAAAAATTAAAAAAAAAAAAATCTATCTAGTATACCTTTGAGTTCATGGAGTTCTCCATTACCTTTTTTTTTCTCCATTACCTTTTTCATTACATTTTTCTCCCTAACCTTTTGAAATACTTAAATACTAATAGTTTTGTATCACAGTTCAGGATATTTCTCTTTAAGAGCCTGGAATGAAGAAAACATAGCTCGTGTATGTTTAGTGTTCCTGAAGTTACTTTGAATCACTGCGAAAATAACACAATAACACCATGGCTGGAATGTAACTGTTACTAAACCGGCTGGTACTTAGCAAATTTTAGGTCCTGCCACCACCAGCATGCAGATTGCATGTCACTGCATTTGACTAAACAGAAAAACTACCACACCATTTTGTGTGTGTCTCCTTGAAAAACTAAGGAATAAAACAGCAACGCAGCAATGATGGTGTAATTTGATAACCAGACAATGCTTATGTCAAAGATTCAGGTTGGATGAAGATTTCTAAAGCTGCTGAGTTAGATTAGTTATTTCAGTTACTTATTCATTTCAGTTCAACTACCCAAGAATTGTCGTTCCCCACCAAAGCTCTCTACCAGCAGTGTATCAAGTGTATTAGTTTAATGAAACAGTGTCAATGGTTGCCTTAAGTGAGGGGCTTAGGAGAACCCTTTTCAACCAATTCCTCCTCACATGACCCAGAGGTCAACATTTTATGAATTCCTCTCTTCATACTCATCCTTCTTGTTCTGTAGATTACTCCAAAGTAGCCTTGGGCACACAGAGGGGACAATGTAGCCTTGATCAGGTCGAGCTAGATGGCTAAAGAAGGTCTTTGGGGCATGCCTCACATTGCACCATTACCTCCACAAGAATTCAGTCAGCATAATATAGTGAAAAATAAAACAGAAAAAGTCATAACACAGTGATTCCTATATCACCAAAGAGATGAATGGAAACCTGACAGACTTTTGAGACTACACAAAGATTTCCATTAAAGTTAATTATTTGTAGAGAGGTTTTCCAAAATAGAAATAAACTTTGATCCTGAAGGCTCTGTTGAAATACATGAAGTTTTATTTGTAACTTAAGTTTTCCACCTCTCTGTAAGACAGTCTAAAAGGTTTCCTCATACCTGAAATGGGACCTTTTAATGGTGTTCATGCTACAATTAATTGAAGCTAAAACTAAGTATCTATTTCTTTTGTAAACAAGAGTTGGCCTTGTCCTGAGTGAACCAAAGTTATTGAAAATGGAAGAGTAATTAACACTGTCTTATTCCTTATCCCATTATAGAAAACCTTTTATTTCCCAAAGAGAAGAATATAAGGTGCTTTAAAAAAAACAGCATAGCGAGAGTAATTTGAATTGTAGGCTAAGTACAACTCAAGCTGGAGCTAGTTCTGCTTATATTCATTCTCTAAGTGTGCGATGCAAGTTAAGAAAACAAAAGATTTTAAATTACTCTACCCAGGGTTGCAAGGGAATAATAACAAAGCCACAAGTAAGGCTGTTCAACATACTCCAACAACAACAACAACAACAAAACACACACACAAAAAAAAAAACCAAAAACAAAACAAAACCAAAAAAAAACCAGGTACCTGAACAGAGAAGCTCAGTGTTCCAGAAGCCGAGGCTGGTACAAGCTATGCAGCTTTCAGCCGTTGCTTCTGAGAGGCGACGCTTCATTGGGAGCACGCCTGTCACAGTGTGGCATGAACTCGTGATTGCTCCTGCTCGTGAGTTTGAAAGCATACAGAAAGCGTTGTTGAATAGTGATTGGCAGTGGGAGAAAATGAAAGTCTAAACATTGCTTTGCTGCAATCTTAGTGCATTCAGGAGGTGCACATAAAGCGTCTGTGTCTGGGCCTTGTGCTGCTTTAACTGTACTTCAGGCTGCTTCCCGTTCCCCTATGCTCTCCTCAGTGACGAGAGCACAGCTTTGCTTACTCTGTTGTTGACAGTGCGCATCCCCCCTGCTATGGAAGAGACTATTAGCGCAGGTACTTAGCAAATGGTATCAGGAAAAATCTGGGCTGTATGGAAATCAATAACAAAGCTCTTCATCGATTATGATGAAACTAGATTTCACATTGCAAACCAGAATTCTTACACTTCAGCTTATTGCGATTCTTTTCATCAGTGTTTGGGAGCTGAAAGGATTGATCTCGCAACACCTTTTATTTTCAATTTACTTATGATGGAAAATTCTTTAATTAAAAGCCCTTCTTTAGCAAAGAAAGAATTGTGGGAACTTATTTATGAAATGAGTTCTCTGTGTTTACTATTCGTGTACAACCTGGCTTACTGGAAAAGCAGTTAGGACTTTTCTGAATGTATTAATATAAGTTTAATAACTTTCAAACCAGGCAGAGGACATTCAGCTACAAGTACTCTCTCGGTCTTGCTTGCTGTGGACATGTGGAAGGGATATAAGATAAATGCACAAAATTACAACCACCACTAAAATATGTATTTAACTTTTATTTAGTGCCCCAAATAATGTTTAATGTTTAGTGTCACAAGCACTACTTTATTCTTGAGAATAAAAGTGACAAATTTTCACATTATTTAATTTTGTGTTAATTTCAATAAGAAAAAAAAATTAATCTATTGAAATGTATTTATATAAGTAATCTGTAGTGGTTGGTAAAGAAATGGTAGAATAGTACTGGAAAACTAGTATTTAGAACTGTTTAGTAGCTGATTTGTTTGTTTATTTCTTAGCATATTCTAATACTTCACTGAAGATAAAAGAGGCAATCGTGAATTTAAATATAAACTTTTGAAATTAACAGTCAAGAATCCAAATACATTCACTATAGATCATCAAAATCATGTTACAAGTAATTTGATCTTTTTTACTCTTATGTAATTATTTTATGCATCTATTAATGTACATAACAATAAATGCATTTAAGTATAAAAAATTGCATTAACATACAGTCTATGCTGAAATCACAGGTTTTACTCCTTTATTGCTAGTAATAAACCATTAGGAAATGTTTTATATTCATAAATGCATTTAAAGTTAAGACTGTACAATTTAGATATATGAGCCATATTTTTTTTTAAATTATTAGATAGGATAATGAAAGGAGCCAGTCTTGATTGTGGGCCTGATCCAAGACCAGTATATCTCTGCTGATTTAATGGTGGGTACCATCACACCCTAGAATGTCTTCTCAACTGATTCTGTCACCTACAACTTCAATACCGGATTTGAGTTGGTTATTCTAGATTCCATTTGTACTTAACAGAAAGAAAATAAAAAATTTTAGGATGTGATTCATATGACCACAGGTGATGCAATTTCTGCCTAAGGACTCAAAGGATAAATTTCTATGCCTATAGTCCACCGATATTTCAGATGCAGATGTGAAGGTTTTAAAGATGAACTCTATTGGGTCAGATGAATTCAAGCCTCGGTACACCTTCCTTTATTCAAGCTATCAAAATGAATAATGTTTTACAAATGCCATAGACCTTTATTGCCTCATCAGAAAGGGCAATAGCCTTCACACCAACGACCCACATGTGAAGGCATGGAGGGTTGCAGCAGTTGCAGTTGTGAATACCTTTCAGTGAACATGGTGAGGCTTGGAAGACAGATTTCCATTTTCTAAAACACCAAAGTGAGGATGGACTCCAAGGTTTTTAGAACATTAGTGCATGATGTGTCTGTAATCAAAGTGCAGAGCTGTATAACTGCTGCAAAGAATAAGTATTTTATATAGTTCTTCCTTCTGCTTCAAGGTACACTGGGACAAAAAATCCTTGCCTTTAAGGCACCAGGGAATGAAAACAGATCCTCAAAGAAGGAGACCCTCATTTGTGAGTAGCTTGGCTCATCTTTAAAATAAATTCTACCTCACTATTAGGGCTGGAAAAGATTTGTCTCATACTTAGCCCCCCACACCTTTTTGAAGGGGAGTCATAGGATTTAGACCTGGTTGAAAATGAGATCTTTTTCAATGTACTAATAATAAACCAGGGAATTTGGATAGACTGTAATATTTCAAAGAGTGACACACATTTCCAGACTATTTGGTGCAAAGGTCTTAAATACATCTTCTAATCTAACTGAAGATTTTATTTTAGCTTTCCACACTTAGAGTTAACAGGCACCTTTCACTCAAAGCCTAAGTAATCTTAGCCCTTAATAGCTTTTCACTACAACATAGAATCATACTTTCCTTTACCCTTTTCCAGCAACAGAAATGTGAATTTCAATTATTGAAATAAGAAAATTATAGGTATTTTATGTTTGTTGTAGTCTTGTTTCTATGATTTTGAGACAAGATGGCCATAATTTGTAGCCCTGGTAACAGGAACTGCGTATCCATTTGTTAAAGCTGACCCAACAAATCACTTGTCCCTCTGGATTTTAGTTGGAGGGGGGAAAAAAACAAAAAACAAAACAAACAAACAAACAAACAAAAAAACACAAACAAAAAATAAAACCCAAACCACACACACAAAAAAAGAAATAAAATGAGATTAACTCATTTATCATATAATTTGTGAGTTTTCTTCTTGTTATTGTTTAATTATTCAAGTAGTATTAGATAATGAAATATTATAAAATGATTTCATTAATAACTGCTTCTGATGGAGCTATTTTCAATTGTCTCAACCTTAAAGAAAAAAACAAACCAAAAAACATTTCCTTTAAATAATGTTCCTGGAATATTCACATGATAACACCAGAAGTCACCATCCATTTAAGAACATACTTGATTTCATCATATACTTAAGTATCACCTATTTACATTGTTACCAAAGAACTAGTTAAACATTTATAGGTGTGGCAAATCCAGACCAAACAGTGAGAGTTACTGCATATGACCTGAAGAAAAAAAAAATAAAAATCCTATAAAGATTACCTTTTTTTTTTTTTTTGGTGAAAGATGTGGATCATGGCTCTCTCTTGCCACTGTAGCAAATAGAAATTAAAGTTCTTTAAAGCTTACAAGAGGTGCTTAGTAACATTTAGCATCTTGTCCTTGATTAGCATCAGTTTACAGCTGAAACATTAGTCTGTTAATTTAAATTGATTTGATGTGATGGAGCAGACTGTGTTCTAAATGCTTTTTCCTAAATCACACTCAATTAAATAAAAAGCTTGTGATGTGTTGATGTGATATCAGTGCCCACAAGCTGTACGGTTTTTCTGTATTATATAAACGCTTATTTTTAAAAACAAAACGTCAATCTCTATACTCTATGAAACATCCTTTGAATACCACTGTTGAAAACATATTTATCTTCTGAAACATTCCCATTCTAATAACCGCACTCCATTATCCACTTTTTTTTTCTCAAGCGTGTTGTTCTGTTTATGAAACTAGTGTACCTTTTACCCATTACCTCCCTGCACACATCCACTTGCTCAGCCATTTTGTACAGAGTAGCGAATTTCATCCTCAAAGTCCACTCACCACATATTTCTTCAGCTCTTAAATAAAACATTCAGTTACCTAAGCAACTGTCACACCAGTGAATTTTGCTAGCCAGAAGAAGATGCATGTACCTATGCACAACCTGTTATACTTTTTTCCTCCTTTTTTTTTTTTTTTTTTCTCTTCTTCTTCCCTTCAGGTAAACAACATAACCGAAAACAGATTTGTCGAGAATATTTACTTGCAATCTATGTCAGGTCTGGATTGAATCATTGGATCCCACACGCTTCTGCATTTCCTAATTAATGGTTGATCATAAATTCCAGAAAACTTTCTTGGACAAACTTAAGTGCAAAATCAAGTTAGATCCTCTATGTAATGGAACACCATATGGTGCTGCTGCTAACACTGTAGAACCTGCGTGTCACCCTCCACATGACACGGGTGCCTACCCCTGACACAGGTGCCTACAAAAAATTCACTGGGAAATTTTTTGACAAAAACTTCTGTGCTCAGTGTAGTCCGATTTCACAATAGCAACACTCGGGGACAATGCACAGGAAAAGGAAGAATCACTGACTCGGCTATACAGTTTCTCAAACGTGCGTTTACACCTTCATATTAAAAAAAAAAACAAAAAACAAAAAACAAAACAAAACAAAACAAAACAAAACAAAAAACAACCAAAACCCCACATATCTCTGTGATACTAAACATCCTCAAAAGCATTTACCATTCCTGTTCCTTTACCAGAAGAATGAATTCAGAAGTTAGGCTATCTGTTCGACACAAACATCCCTTGTGACTTTGCTGAACCTCTCGCCTGGCTAGTGAAGAAGAAACTTCCCTGTTTGCATGAAAAACTTTCTCCTTTTAAAACAGCCTGTGACTCCTTTGAGCACCCTGCGTTTATGCTGCAAATTTTCCAGCTCTGATATGAACATGCACCCTTTCAGCTTCTGGGCAGAGAGTTTTTCAAAGTCAATAGCCCTGCTACTAGCAAGCCCATTGATCCACTGGGGTAGAGCCATTAAGTGTTGATGGCCCTTGATTGCTCTATCAAAGCTTCCCAGCTACAGTCTCTTCACTACGTGTCAACTTCCTGCTTTAAAATGAATGCTCTAAACTGCACTTAATGTTACCTTCAAAATGAAGTGTAAAACACAACAGGGAATTACGCATTGACAGCACCATAACCCGAAACACTCACCACTTTTCTTGCGAATTAAAAGAATGACAATTACTCTTTTCATCAATTAAAAGACTTAAAAAATCTAACAAAGGAAAAGCGAAGAGCAGAGTTTGAAAGACTACCGCAAGTGTGGGAATGGAACAAAGAAGTGCATCTCTGAGAAAATGGATGGATAATAATGCTCTGACTTCACAGCAAAAAGGACAATCTCTTACTAATGCTGAGCTAAACGAAGGGCTGTAAGAATCTTAAGTATTGTCAATCATGTGACTGAACTATCTTAAGGAGACGAGTCTTATATAAGACTTTTTAATGAGCCCAGCTCGACTCACTCTTTGGCACAGTGCATATGATTACTGATGATTTCCACAGTAAATCGATGAGTAAATTCTCATAACAAATTATCGATTTATTTCATCCCATTTCACCTAGTCAGGCATATAATTACTCACAGTTCTGCTGCAAACACAGACTTGTTATAATCTAAATATGTATGTAATCATCGGTGCTTCTCAGATTAGTTTTAATCTGTTAACTAATAATGTGCACACTGATATTCCAACTCAAAACAACCCTCTCTGCATTGAAAGTATAGACATATATCGAAACAGCAAATGGATTTTATATTTTATCTTCCAAGTAGTGTCAAATGCTTAGCTGGTGTCACCTGGTATAGCTCTATTAAAGGCAATGTCAATTTATACCAGCTGGTCCATGTGACTTCACATCTTAATAAAAGTGAAATTTTGGTATTTGTATACAGAGTTCTTTGATGCACTTAACTGGATTCTTCTTAAATGATAGAAAATTACAGTCAGCTGCATATGTTGTTTTGGTTTAAAAATAAAATGTACAGCCCAATTTTGCCTTTATATTGTTCAAAAGAGATGCATTTCCAAACAACAGCCAAAAAGGGACAGTTATTCCCCCATGAGAAGGAGGAGCAGTTTTCAACTGAGTTTAAAAGGCAAGTGAAAATTTAAAAAAAGGGAAAAAAAAAAAAAAGGTTGCAGTGTAGAGCACAGGAAATTCTAGGTCTAAAACCTAAGAGCAGAAAAATGTATGCAAAAAGAGTTTCAGTAATGAGCAATTACAATTACAATGAGTTGCAATCTCAGATGTTTCCATACACATTTTTTTTTCTCTGTGTTTTCAAGAATGACATGAATATATACAATAGACAAGTCTATCCCAGTCCAAAATGTAAGTTTTGGTAGGTAGCTTCTTGTTACTGCTCTGCAGTTGTTGTTTTCAAGCTTCTTTTATGTATCATTTTGATATGCAAATAACAGAGGCTCAAATGCTAAATCACCTACCAAATAACATGACAATCTTATTTCATTCTACTTTTCAAAACATTCTTTTCTGGTTTTACTTTTTTAAAGGCAAAAAAGCTTTTCTGTTCAGATGAGAAACAGGGCTCCAAATTAGGCTATGTAAACTAATGCAATGGTTCTGAGATTAAACCAAGTCCAGAATTTAAATACCTTAATATTTTTTTTTCAACATTTTGATAACAGTAAGGTTTTCACAAAGGTATAATTATAAATAGAATATATATACACACAACCAAGCGATCTAAATAGTGTAAGATTGTATTGAGACCAAGCCTTCCTTAGAGTCTAAAAGTGCTAGATCTCTTCGGTTGAATTTATTCCCATTGCTTTTAAGGTATTATTTACATATACATGCAGAGATTTATGATAATGCATCTGCCAAGTGTTGTGGCCAGCCAGGAAGAGTAAAGTAAATGCATCTGTTACCTACTCATATGAAGGAATACCATAGAAGTGAATATAACTCATAAGCACAGTATCACTATACCACAGTGTGAAAAACTACCCCTGAAATAAGGCCTGAGTGCAAGTGAAAAAGCTTTCACAGCACAGTATCAGCTGAATTTGTGCTGCTGGGAGAACCTCATGAAAAATACTCTCGATATCACTCTCAATTAATACTTCCACCAATGGAGGTAACTGAAGTCACCAAGAACTGGTGGCAATCACAGGCTAAAGTAGCTGTGTTATATATATTCCACATATATATGTGTATTCCTCTGACTATACATTCTCCACGCAGGAAATTCCACAACAATATATGATGAAAAATCATGTTCTCACAGCTACCATTTCTTTTTATTTTGTGTTCTGGAGAACACATTCTGCCCAAAAGAACTTCTCTAAGTTTTGTAACTGTAACTAGGCAACAGAGGCAGACTAGTTATTAATTATGTCACAATGTGCTAGTAATCAGTGCTTATGACATCAAGATTTCCTTCTTGTCCTTGAGTAGTTCACATACCACAGCATGCTAATAGCTGGCAAACACTAAGAGCTTTCCTTTATAAATAGGTGAATAACTGCAGTGGCTCAGAGGCAATATTATATAGGAGATAATTAGCTATGGTAGAACAGTACTTAAATAAACAAATTAAAACAAGCAAATCCCAGCCACCTCTGAAAAGGATCCTGGGACATACTTGAAAGCATTCAGCAAATCATCTGTCTGGACAGAAAAGGAAAACTAATACTTTATTCAGTTAAAATCAGGAGATGAACTCCAGGGGGCAGAAAGCAATTGCTTGATTTGGAATTTGTCTCAGCCACACCCCAGTTGTGTGACAGTAGCATAGATCTTCTGTGGCCATGAACAGGCAAATTTAGTCTTACAGTTCACAGAGCTGTACTGGGATTATGGTATCTACTTATAATTTTTGTGGGTACTTTATAGACTATTCCAATGCTGAAGCAACTTGAAGATCGGTACATTAAAATTTTATGAAAGTGGATCAAAAAGATTATTTTAAATGTTCTTCTGGGAAATGTTTATTTGTACATTCAACATTACAACATAAATTACTGTAAGTGAGTTAAAGATTCTAAACAAAGAGCATACCAAATGCTCAAAAATAATTCACTTTCCAGTATCATCACCTGTTCAGGACACATCTCTCCCTAGAGTTTTTTAAGTAGTTGACAACTAGTGAATTACTGCATAACACAGACTCACTTGTGCTCTTAAGCCAAAAATAATCACTGACTTCAGGTAACGTTGCCAAATTTATATCAGCAGTAGTCCAGAGTAGAAACTGGACGTCAGATATCATAAAATGTGTTAGATTAGAAAAAAAAAAAAAAAAACCAAAACAAAACACCACAACCAAAAAACCCCCCAACACTATCTTTTGGCAATTGCAACTCAGATATTCAGACTTTCCAGTGGAGGAACTAAAAAAGAAAAATCTGCTGCTGGACCACAACTCTGAAAAGTATATACAAGACAGCTTTCTGTTACTGCACTATTATGTCCACCATGCATCGGACAATATAATGTAGTCCTCCATCGTGCCTGTGGCTTTTCTCAGCTTGCAGTTTATAATGCTGTCTGTGGTACTCATTATACAGCCTGCAGCCACTAACAGTTACTGAACATGGTTTTGAAGTTCAGTATTTGAGCTTCTCTTGCTCTTTGGCAGACATTGAAAATGCTGTCTGC
>JANHGN010003385.1:90271-100896 GCA_024605025.1 Megaceryle maxima
CCCACAAAGAAGAAGAAAGGTCTTTTGGTTATCAATGAATGGGATATATTTTTTCAATAAAGAAAACCCCCCCCACAGACTGGAAAAAAAAAAAAAAAAAAAAAAAAAAAAAAAAAAAAAAAAAAGCTGCTGTGTTCTTTACTGGTTTCCTAAATAAATACAGTATATTTTATTCCATAGTATCACTTATCTTTCTGCAAACAATTCTAATTACTATCCCCTATCAAAAGACTAATAAAAAGAACCTATTTAAGATAAATTCTTAAGGACAGATCCTTTTAATGATTGCTATCCACAGTACATAGATTTTGTTAAGCTGACACAGAAAATTAGCTCTACTTTTCCTTTAAAATTCTCTCCTGCAAACAAATGACACTGAATATCAGATAGGAGAAGAGTAAAGACAACCCAAGAAGCTGGGATTCTTTAAAACAACATATATTTGATAGAAATTAAAAATATTATTAAAGCCCTCTCCTTTTGCTATTTGGCATAAGCAACCTAATAAATTTAATTTTAGTCTACAGGAGTTTTTTTGTCTGTAACATTAAATGAAACTGAAGAGATGCAGAGCAGACAACTCTTCATTCAGAGAACTAATAAGCTCACTAAGCCATAGGCCCTGCCTCAAATGAGCTATCATTTTTCACTTTTCTTACACATCTGGGAGGCATTAAGCAATTTTTCTGATGAAAGGGACTACTTTCCCTGTCCAGAGGAAGTGCTTTCCTTGTGTAGCATCCAAATAACAAGCCACTTCAAAAAAGTATAAGCGGAGGAGCTTATGTAATAGAAATTCTACATGCAAGTTTTAGGTGGGTAAAACTAATTTCCTCTGACTGCAGGAAACGTAGACATGGATAGAGACTTTCTTTCTGAAGTACTCTATGTTCGAGAGTTTTGATATTTTACCATAAATCTTCTCTTCATAACAGTAGAAAGTGATACACAGTCTGCAATATACAAGATTGTAAAGAACAGATGTTCTGTAGACCCTGCATAGGACACACACCTAAAATTCATAGGGTTTGGACTGAATTGTTTCCAGTCTTTTTTCCATCCTATGGCCCTACTATTTGACCTCCAGGGGATAGCATGTAAGACCACTTCTAAAGGTTATACATTTCATCTCTAATACCCAGAAAATAGCTTTGTCTAAGTTTTCCATCCTGTCATTGCACCTTCACCATGCTTCTAAGGAAAACTGTAAATTCAAAGGGTTGAAGCTTTGATTAAGTGTTTGATCTAGAACTGGATCTGAGGAGAGGTATGGCATTGATACTGAGGAATGTGAAGAAGGATGAGGAAATAACTGGCTATTGGTTCTGATTAAACAGCATTTTTACAATCAGACACAGAACGATACTACTCTGCAATACATTGCTGAACATGCACTTGGTTAAATAAAAAAATCACATTCCTGTTTATTCCAGTGATTGTCAGACTAAACTCCTGAGAGGACACTTGTCATACTCTTTAACTACAGGGCAAATCTTCTCAGAGGCACAGACCTCCACTTAGAGCCATGATGTGTTACAGAAATTACAAAGAAAAGCTGTATCTAGCTTGCTTTATCCTGATACAGTTTTAGTCTCAGAAATGATAATTGAGCCATATGTAGCAGAGAGTCGGCGAAAAGGAAGTGCCACAGCAGGAATACAAAGGCTACCCGATACACTATACCTTTCTCTCTGTCAGCGCACTTCTCTTGAAACACTGACTGGTTGGTACCTTAAGGAAATTAGTATGAATTATAGTCATGGGGAACAGAGGGAAAGAAAGATGTTAAACTTGTCTTTCTTGCGTTAAAGGTTATTTCTAATTTTTCATTTAATCTCCTTAATGAGATCCCTGTTGTTACCCTAGACATACTTGCCTATTTCAACAGGTGAGAGATTGAACCTCAAGCTTCAGATACTAGAAGATAATTGCTAGTTACAGATTTTTTTTAATAAGAATCATACAGAAAAAAAATCTACAAATATGCAAGAATTAAAAATGTTGAGAAGCAAGTGACCCATTCCCGAGTTTTAAATGTTAATTTTATACTGCAGATTTTCAAAATAAAAGCATATATGCTCAAACATAAAGTACTACATACATATTAACTAGTTTTACCAGTGGATATATGAGGATGTTAAGAACTCAATCTATTTACAGTTTATAGGCTATGTTTCATATTCAGTGCTAGTACACAGTGCTAGTACTGTCAGGTTGCAAACATCACTTTGAACCTGGGCCTTGCATGTCTTTTCTGCTGACTTTCAGCTCAGAATTGAGCTAAATCCCACAGGTGGCATTATGAGAAATTTTTGCTTTTATCACAGAGCAGACAACAAGAGTCATTAAACTTTGATGACTTAAATGGGATAATGTTCAACAAAGAGATGCATGCAACCCAGAATATTTTACTTTTAAGTCTGAGTGTGAAAGATAGCATTAGTTGGTAACAGATTACCCTGGAAAGTCTTTGGTAACTTGTCTGAAAATTATCTGAAAAAGTCAGTTGACAATTAGAACAGAAAGTTTTGCCCAGACTCTCCTCTCCAAAATAGGTAGACTCCATAATAAATGTCACAGTCCTTGTCCACCTGTTATCCATAGGAGGGGACCTGATGAAAAGTACAGCAGCTTTCTCTAGACATCAACTTAACTTTCATCCACAACAGCTGACGCATCAGTGATACAAGGGCATGCACTCAGGTTACTTTTCATTATGCACGTGAGAATCTCTCCCAGGTTAGTCAATTCACATATAGTCTTGTATGATCTCGACAAGGGGATAGAGTTAACCCTCAGTAAGTTTGTGGATGATATGAAGCTGGGCAGGAATGTAGATAAGCTTGAGGGTAGGAAGACTCTTCAGAAGGACCAGGACAGTCTGGATCAATGGGCCAAGGCCAACTGTATGAGGCTCAACAAGGCCAAGTGCTGGGACCTGCACTTGGGTCACAACAACCCCCTGCAACGCTGCAGGCTTAGGGAGGAGTGGCTGGAAAACTGCATGACAGAAAAGGACCTTGGGGTGTTGGTTGACGGCATTGTGAATATGAGCCAGCGGTGTGACCAAGGGGCTAAGAAGAACAACAGCATTCTGGCTAGATTCAGAAATAGCGTGGCCAGCAGGACTAGGGAAGTGATTATGCCCCTGTACTTAACACTGGTAGTCTTAGTTTAATGATTGGATTAATGATTCTATGATTCTATGAAACGTTGTATGCCAGAAGAAATACAAAGAAGGTTCTTGGACCATTCTACAAGTCTTTTCCTGAAGCCTAAGGATACTCAATTGTCATGATAAAGCTGAGATATAGAATCATGTGCAGGTATTGTTTAATGTGATCTGGTCTTCCATTAGCAGAGCATAACACATTTGTATGTGTCTCTAAAGACTGACCGTAAACCCAGAATGTGCTGTTGTTTTCATGGGAAAACCTGTTTAAAAGACAATAGAGGCTGACCAGGAGCAATGACATCAAGCAATGTTGCAACCTGCTTATGAGAAGCAGTAATAGTCAGAGAGACCTGTGCCCTGAAAGGATGCCAGACGTTATATCTACACTGCTAAATGTGCCCACTCCAGGGAGTGTTCCCTGCCTACAGACCAAGAGGTAAAGAATAATGCTCCACACTGCTGAGCACTAGTTCACAAGAGCAGACTGGCTATATCCTCCATACACAGAAATCAGTGCTGGATCTTTTCAGAGACTCATGTAGGCAAGGTGTAATCATTTTTATTATTTTTCTTTTCTCCACAGCACAAAGTGAGTAATACAGGGGCTCTGCTGCAGCTCACCAAAGTGATTTTTTACAGCATGAAAGTGAGGCCATGAATACATGCCCAGAAGTGTGTAGTTAGGCCATGTAGGTCGGGATAATATTGAAGGAACAAACAAACCTACTGCATCCTTCTCTACCACACCTTTGGGAAAAAAAAAATAAAAAATCTGTGTATGTTTGGAGGTTAGCTGCTTGATTCATTGTGAGCTTCAGCATGAATTACCATTCATGCAATCTGGAGCAGCAGGAGACCTGCACACTGGAGGAAACTTGGAACTGAAACTGATTAACACCAGAGATGTACTCACAGCAGGCTGTAAGGAAACATATTCAAGCTAAGAGAAGTTTAGGAGTACATATTCCCCTGTGTACCTGGGGAAAATATACCTGAGATAGGCAATAGCTTATTATACTTCCAACATATATCCTTTTCTTTTGAATTCAGTCTTACTTAATACTAAGTGATTTCTTTTCCATGATTATATGAGGCAAAATTTAATCCCAACCAGACCAGGTACCAAGCTTTAGAGGGGAATAGGAATGCAAGGAAATATTGATTATTACCACTTACAGTGTTTTATAACAATGTACAAAAGCTTTCTGGATTTCTTTTATCTTGTAAAGTTTAATGACACTGTAACTATATTTTTCTCCTTGACTTCCCACCATATATTGAAATCTTCTCTCTCCATCCACCCATTAAGCATTTAGGTAGAAGATGACATTCACAGTTAAAAATATTTTGCTCTTTTTTTTAAATTCAGTACAGTATCTTCATATTAGGGCTATATAGAGATAGCCTGTTTGTACTGACAGTACCCTGATCAATACAAAATTCCTGTTTGTCAGTAAACATCACTGCTACTTCAATGCCTATCACTAAAATGAGATTATAATAATAATAAAACCCTCTGGCACTGTACCCTCTGTTGGCACCATATGATTAGATTAAAATTAGAGTGACTTGGGGGAGTGTGGAAGAGCAAATTATTCATAGTAAATAATTTAATAATGTTTAGCCTCTTTTCTGTGTGAAGTGCCTACAAGTAGCCTAATACTTCCTGAATGATATTAATTACCTGCAACAATTCACCATATATTTTCTCTCAATAACAAAGATTTCAAATTGATCATTTAAACTGTTTATTCAAATGCAATATTATTTTTCTTGACATAAAGTTTATGTTCAATGAATAGATAAATACAAATGAAGTCAGGTATCTGGTGGAAATAGATTAAAAATTCATCATTTACTCTCTCAAATATTTGCTCTGTGAGCAGTAAACATATTTCTAGGATTAAGTTTTCAGTAGAATTTCTGCAAATATTGTGAGTACCATTATAAGACATTTAATAGCTATATTCTGTTTGTTAAGGTAGTCTCCTAGAATGGGAAACCACATCAACAGAAAAGATTAACCTAATTCTCCCCCCACTCCCAAAATACCACCCCAAAGCAAAATCATGCCAATATTAAAAGAAATAGATCTGATACTAATTTGTCTCTTAAACTTGTTTCTTCTGGGTAGTCTTTAAGGTTTTGGAATAAGTTCTGATGTCTATCTAATACACCTCTCTTTCTCTAAAGCACTTGAATATATACTAGGCAACCTTATTTGTGAAAAGCTATCTATAGCAGCATAGAGGTTAGCTTCACCTCTTGGCCAGAAGTCCTTGGAACAGAAGTTTTAGAAGTCTAATCTGGATTTGGGTTTTGTTTTTTTTTTTGACTAGCAAATGTGACAGCACTTTGGCAGAGCCCTCATAAGCTCTCCCCCCTCTCATTTTAAAGTGCTTTACTACATGTTGAATATTCTTTATCTAAAAGTTACTTCAGAGGGAATGATCAAAACAGATATTAAAGCTATTTACCTGTTCTGTGCCCCTTGCAATATTTCATGGTGGTAATGAATTTCCATAAAAGACTATTAAGATGTTAGAGTGTTTACTAGTACCTACTGCTTTTCAATCCTATTACTCTTTTGCAGCGTGCTCAACCCATTGATCATTCATTTGCACTGAGCATGGACTCATTCAAGCATACGCAAGGTTGAATTCCTCCAGCTGTTACTACTGTGCTTGACCATAAAGGAGAAACAGCTCATGCATGATGCCCCTTTTTGTAACTCTGATGCCTGTGGCATTATTTTTCTTTAATGTCATCTGTAAACAAGACCCAAGTTTATTTTACCAAAAATGCCAAAATTCACTGTAATGGTAGATACGGATATTTGCAACTAATGGACACAAGGTTAGTAAAAGGGCAATGGGTTGAGACAGGTCATTCACTGAAAGCCATTGTACAGACAGAAGGCAGTTACTGCTGCTGCCACCTTACATGCTGACAAAGGCTTTAACTGTTTCTCAGTTTCCTTTTTGTAGCTATAGTCACAACCTTTAAGTTGCTGAGACTTGGTTTCCCTTTCCTTTCATGCTTTTTATTTTACCCTTATCACTTCAGTATCTTTTCTTGAGAGATTTTCAGACAGGCGATCACTGCAGCAGAATTCTCAACATTTTTTTGACTGTCCAAAATTGAAATGCCTGTTTTTATACCAGGATGAGCCAGGAGTTCAGATCCCCAGGCAAGTCTGTATGGATAGGGAGCATCCATGGTCAAGCTGGGAAGTCATCAGCAAAGCAGTGTCAGGATCAGGTCTGGAGACAGGAAGAAGCATGAGACATAGCCCAACAATTTCTGGGCAGGTCTACAGTGATGAGGCAGGTCTAAGATCAAGCCCAAAAGTCAAGTCTGCAGCATGCTGTATTTAGTCTTGTTTCACTAAACCTTTCGTTCATTTGAGATTAATCAATTTGCAATCATCAGCACCTATACTAATAATTGGGAAATTCAAACAAAAAGTTTGACCCAATAGACCATCTCTTTTTTTCTTGTCCTATATCTATCCATACCCTGTGTTAGATACACTGAGAAATAAAAGTGTGAATTTTTTCAAGAACACATCTTTTTCATAACATATTCACATGGCAAACACTGCAGGTCTGTTTCTCCGTTTTCCTGTGAGCAGCATGGCATTGAATTTCTTCCGAGTCTGTGTTTTGCCTGATTCATAGCCGTATTCTATAAGCTTTTCCCTAAGTATCTTTAGTATTATCCTGCTGAATACTTATTCTGAAGCAAGGTCCCACCTTCCACTATCTGCTTCCACTTAGTCTGCTTCTTATGCTGTCCCCAAAGTAATTCACTATTGCAGTTACTGTGTTTTATAAACAACAGATGCTCCATGTCCCTTGTTCATCATAAACAATTGCTGTCAAGCTGCAGCATCAGAATAGGCCACCTTGGCAACAAACAAACATAAAATCCCCCATTCCAAAGTCCGGACCACAGGTCATGCTTTTCAGTGCTAACTGCTCTGGCTGGATATAATTCCAGCTCCTCTGCCTTTTTTTCTGGCTTTAAATAAACAGAGTTCCTAGAACACTTGTAATTCTGGCAAAATAATTAATTTAATGAGTTATGTTCCAACTAAACACAATCACACACGTAATCAGTGGGTAAGATTCATACTCATATGAATGCAAAAGAATTAATTCATCCCAGAATTGTTTTAGCCAAAAATAGAATAAATCTTCCAGCATAATAGCTGTTTTCCATATTTCACCAGAGAACTTCAACAAGCTGTATTTGGTAATTATAGGTCAAGCATTAAAAATCTTGTGAGATATATATTAAACTCTCTCCTATAAAGACAGGCTGAGAGAGTTGGGATTCTTCAGCCTGGAGAAGAAGAGACCTTTTAGTAGCCTTCCAGTACCTATAAGGGGCCTACGGGAAAGCTGGAAAGAGACTTTTTACAAAGATATCTAGTGATAGGACAAGGGGTAATGAGCTTAAATTGAAAAAGAGTAGATTTAGATTAGATATTAGGAAGAAATTTTTCACTGTGAGGGTGGTGAGAGACTGGAACAGGTTTCCCAGAGGAGCTGTGGATGCCCCATCCATGGAAGAGTTCAAGGTCAGGTTGGATGGGGCTTTGAGCAACCTGATGTAGTGGAAGGGGAGTTGGAACTAGATGATCTTTATGGTCCCCCCAGTGCAAGCCATTATATAATTCCATGACTCTATGAATTTCTCTTATATCTAGTCTTACTGGCGTGTTCTTAGGTTCTGATGGTACTGTGGAAATTAGTACTGTTTTAATTATGATTTTTAACCAGGCTTTATGTTTGATGTTTCCTTTTCTCAGTGGAAACTTTAAAATATAATTGTGTATTTTGTTCTTAAACTATGTTCCAGTTATGTATTTTTCAGCACACAGTTTACAGACACTTTCAAATTCAGGAAAGCTAACTAACAGAAGAAAGGTGTATTGTCAGAGAGTTTAATTCTGGGCTTTGCATTTTCATTGGGGAAGTGTGCAAGGGGCTGAAAGTCATAAAATATGACTGTCACTTTATTCCTTCAGTTATATATGATACAGATGAATAAAAAATTAGTTCAAAGAGTCACATGACCTGTGTTAAGTCTGACATGATAATTAAGATGATCTTTTCTAGCCTTAGAAGGTATGAACCTATGAAATGACTTATATGTTGGAAAGTTATGCTAGTTTAAGACTTGTACCAACAAACTGAGCTTGGTTTATGTATGACCTATTTTTTTTTTTTTTTTCTTTTACTACAGCTACATAGTTGTGAAGTTTCTTTAAAGTGGAAAGGAGAAAGCTGATTTGCATGAGTTTGCACACCAAGGACCCTGAAGACAATTCAGGTCAAATAGGCTTCCAACTTACTTTAAATTACAACTTCTTCTTTCCTCCTTGCATAACGATTGCACCAATTTACAGTCCTTTATACATCAGCAGAATGAAAGCAAGTGAAAAAGAGTACAAGTGAGTTTAATGGGAAGGGCTCTAATTTAGATGACCTTATGAATAATTTTTGGACTTTCCCCATGGAAATTAATGGTGTGGAATGTCTATTAATTCACCTATTCCACCCCCTTCAGTCCAATAAATCTACCCTGGCTTTATGTGGGTCTACCTTAGATGAGAAAGTAATGAGAAGCTGTGCTAGAAAGCACCTACTCAGTCAATGATTTGGGAAAAATTTCTGACCACACAGGTGGGGAAATATATACCAGATTAATTTAGAGATATGACTCAAAAGTAGTTTGTCATTCAGGAATAAAATATACATAGCATTAGAAATACTTCTAATGTGTCTAATTTTGCTATGCCATTCACAAAAGAGATTGCACACAAAATTCAGCCATTTCCACCTATTTATATTTCTAACAACTCGGTGCCACAGTGATTCCACTTACAGAATATTACTAAGATCTTTTTGCTTTTACAATATATTAGAACATGCTCATTTATAAATCAAGAAGTGGTCACCGTGATCGTCCATCCTCTGAAATGTGGACCCTAGGAACAGACTGCACTGCTTGTGCTGCTCCACCATTGCTGAATGTAGAGTTCAGTTCCAGCACCAACTCAGTGTTGTCCTGCTTGGATATGCAATATTCACAGCAGTTCTTTCTATTCAGGTGTCTTAATGAGAGCTTATATGTACCTAATGAACACCCTGATAACGGATTTATTTTTCCCCAGTCACACAGGCCTAGAATATAGTTTCTTATGTTCCATTTATTCAGAGGGTTACCACATGTTTGGACATATTTAAACACAAGTTTGTTTGCTTGTTCCTAGCTGCTTCTAAAAAAGCATCTGTGTAACTTTCTAGTACTATGTGATTCTTTTAATTATTTAATATTTCCTAGTCTTTATCAGTCATCTTTTATTTCATATTGTAATAGTAATGTGAAATAAATGAGTGCAAAAATCCAGGACCATATCTACATGTAAGGTGGCTAGGGACAAATCTCTGTTTCCAAAGCCAAGTTTAATGCCAAGACTGCTTAAATCTAGCCTCTTCTACAGCAGATTGGCTACATTCACAGTCTGTGGTATCCCTTTGCCCCCCAGTCATCATTACGAGGAGGAAAAATTCAGTCAAGTATCTGAAGTAATGTGAGAACTGTTTTGTGCTGTTGCTTGAGAAGGGCAATGGCTTAGTCAAAAGCCACACCCAGTTTGGTAGTCCACTCTCTTCTTCCAAACATACTAGTAATTATTGGGCACTGTACTTTATTAATATGTTGTAAAAAAAGAAAGCAAAGCCTACATTAGTTATGGTACATAATCCAAGAAAAATACTTCTATTTGCTGTGTAAGTAATCTGGCACCTTCTTTCCAAAGAATATTTATTAAGAACATCATTATACATATTTTTAACTGCAGTACAACCAGCAACTGTATCCATGTTACTTCTAATTCCAGTCTGCAGCTACTACTTATTATCAAGGAAATTTAAAAAGCATTGACAATGTCTTTCAATGATAAAATTTTACTGGAAGCTTTTAAAACTGTCAGATTTTTTTCAGCAAATGAAGTGTACTGCTTAGAGAAAAGTAAATGAAGCTAAACGTGTACTTGATATTGATTCAGTCTACACAACAGATGGCAATATGGATGCAAATAAAGTGCTTGCCCTTTTATTATTGTTAGTTAATATTTACATCACTGGAATGCCCAGAAGCCTCAGTCAGGGAGCAGAGGTCCATTATGCTAGACACTACACAGATACACACTGGAACATTTTGTTCCAGTATCATCTTTCTCCTGCTACACACTAAACTCATTGATGATTCATTTGTATTGCCCAGAGACTTGTTGAACCATATAGAGGGTTGATTTCCTCCAGCTGCTGTGAAAAGGGAAGGAAAGGAAAGGAAAGGAAAGGAAAGGAAAGGAAAGGAAAGGAAAGGGAAGGGGAGGAGGGGAAGGGAAGGGGAAGGGAAGGAGGAAGGGAAGGGG